>JAJJMA010247352.1:0-39070 GCA_023529015.1 Papaver nudicaule
CGGAAAGATGTCAATATGATTGTAAGTTTTACCTTTTTGCAGCTCTTGTTTGCATTAGCAAGTGCATACAAGTATGACGGCTTTGAAATCAATGCGGAATTAGCAAAGTCGGAGTCCGACATTCTTTGGGGATTGATAGAGAAGAAGTCATATAACGATGATGAACTGATCCGAATATTGACTACAAGGAGCAATGCGCAGCTTAATGCTACTTTCAATGCTTTTAAGGATGAACACAAAATTTCTGTTACAAAGGTATATTCTTGTTGACAACTCCTGCGCAGGGAGTTTATATATCCAACCCGGTTATCCTAATAAGCGAGTATGTCTTGTTTTAGAGTTTATTGGAAGACCCAGCTAATGAATTCTTAGCTGCTTTGCGTACTGTGATCCGCTGCGTAAGCAACCCTACTAAGTACTTCGTGAAGGTAATTACGCATTTTGTCGAATTAATACTCAATACTTACATTAATACGCATTTTGATAATATTCAATACTTACATTTGCGATCGAGCAGGTAGTTTATTGGTCTCTTGTCTTTTCATATGATTATGATTTAGGTGCTGCGAAAGGCAATTCACCATCCTGGTACAGATGAAGATAGCCTTACTCGGGTTATAGTAACACACGCAGGGAAGGATTTGAAGGTGATCAAAGAGAAGTACTACGAGAGGAACAATGCAACTCTTGAAGATGCAATAGCCAAGGAAACCTCAGGGCACTACGAGGCCTTCCTCCTAGCCCTCCTCGGTAACCAATGAAGAGCCCTACTAGCTGAAATGCTTATCTAGCTAATTTCTGCATTAGTTTAGTTTAATCGTTTCCAATTCTGATATACCTGGTAACTAGATGTTCCTACCGGATATCTCCTGGTCGTGCGTATCTAGATAATTAATAAAAGTTTCAACTTAGGTTTAGTGGTTTTGCTGTCAAGGACTGTGTGCTGGTGATGATGTTGATTTTAGTAGTTTAATTCAGTATTGTTTTAGGATTTATGTGTTTAGAATGGAAGCCCCAGTGGTGGTGTGACGTTTAATACTGTGGGTGGGCATACTCTTTCTAATACTACAAGTGAAATTCAAATGTCTCCTTATATTTTTCTTGTTCCTTTCTGACTCATTACAATCCAACCTGAATTATTAGTAGTATTAAATTTCAGCTGAAAACTTATATCCTTCAAAATGTATGGAAGAAACCAAACGGAGTCCATAAGACATGCTAGCTCCCGGCTCGATATGTAGAGTCATTACAAGTGACTTATTTACCAGGCTGAATCCAGGAGGCTTGTACTTGTGATAAGAGATTACTGGTGTGTTTGATTTCCCTACAAAAATTTTCTGGTGGGCGGGAGGGGTCTGCAAAAGTAAGCATACATGGACCCATGAGAAACACAAACACAGAAACCAGAAAAATCTAAAAATTCCTTGTCATCAGAATAAAAATGAATGAATTATATAAATTTCAGAAAATGAATAAAATAAATAAATAAACAAGAAAAATAAATGTTATTGCCTTTTTGGAGAGATAGAAAGAGAGAGAAAATCTGTAATCTTGTTTTCCCTCATCTCTGCGCTCTCAGTATTCTCAGTTGAGAATCCAAACCAACCAATAGGAACCCAGCAAACTTCATCACTTACAACCTCTACAGATAAAATCAGAAACCAATTTGCGACGCCATTAGAAAATAAACTCGGGCGGGCAAAATCAATCATCAAAGACATTGACGGTTCCTCTATCTGCCACGGGTACCAGAACAAACTGAAATTAACCAATGCCACAAACACTCCACTTCCACCTATCTCCACACATTTCATTTACTTATACTCTTCACCCCAAGAAAATCAAGAAGAAGAAGAAGAAGAAGAAGAAGAAAGATTTTTAGACTACATACATTTCCACATTCCTTAATCAAATCTTTCTCTCCTCCTCCCCCCCTCTCTTCCAATCTTGGTTTCTACTTAAATTTCTGAAGCTAAAGAGCTTCCTTTCATGGCATCTTTAGTTTCTTCACCATTCACATTATCAAGTTCCAAAACAGAACTTTCTTCTTTCTCTCAAAAGCATTTCTTCCTTCACTCATTCTTACCCAAGAAGCTAAACCAAGGAAGTAAAAACGGTCATGGTTTGAGAGCAGTTAAATGCGTTGGAAATGGTTTGTTTACTCAAACCACACAAGAGGTTCGTAGAATCATTCCATCCAGTAACAAGAATAATCTACCCAGAGTTAAAATTGTGTATGTAGTTCTTGAAGCACAATACCAAGCTGCTGTGTCTGAAGCTGTCAGAACTCTCAACAGAGAAGGAAAGTATGCTTCTTTTGAAGTCGTGGGTTACTTGGTTGAAGAACTACGTGATAACTCAGCTTATGAATCGTTCTGTAAAGATCTTGAGGATGCTAATATCTTCATCGGTTCTTTGATTTTTGTGGAAGAGCTTGCACAGAAAGTTAAAACTGCTGTTGAGAAAGAAAGGGACAGGATGGATGCAGTCTTAGTGTTTCCATCAATGCCTGAAGTAATGAGACTTAACAAACTGGGTACCTTTAGTATGTCTCAGCTTGGGCAATCCAAATCTCCATTCTTTCAGTTGTTCAAGAGGAAGAAATCATCAGCTGGTTTCTCAGATAGTATGTTGAAGCTTGTCAGAACTTTACCTAAAGTTCTCAAGTACTTGCCAAGTGATAAAGCTCAAGATGCTAGACTTTACATTCTCAGTTTGCAGTTCTGGCTTGGTGGGTCACCTGAGAATTTGGGCAATTTCTTTAAGATGATTACTGGGTCTTACATTCCGGCTTTGAAAGGTACAAAAGTTGAGTACTCTGATCCAGTTTTGTTCTTGGACACTGGTATCTGGCATCCAATGGCTCCTTGTATGTATGATGATGTCAAGGAGTACTTGAACTGGTATGGAACTAGAAGGGATGCAAATGAGAAGCTGAAGAATCCAAATGCACCGATAATTGGGTTGGTTTTGCAGAGGAGCCATATTGTTACAGGTGACGAAAGTCATTATGTGGCTGTCATAATGGAGTTGGAAGCAAAGGGTGCAAAGGTCATCCCCATATTTGCTGGTGGACTTGATTTTTCAGGGCCAATTGAGAAGTATTTGATTGATCCCGTAACAAAGAAGACTTTTGTCCATTCAGTTATATCATTGACAGGTTTTGCGCTTGTCGGTGGGCCAGCAAGACAGGATCATCCTAAGGCTATTGAAGCATTGATGAAGCTTGATGTGCCATACCTCGTTGCATTGCCGTTGGTGTTTCAGACTACAGAAGAGTGGTTAAACAGTACATTGGGATTGCACCCAATTCAGGTGGCTTTGCAGGTTGCTCTTCCTGAACTTGATGGTGGTATGGAGCCAATTGTTTTCTCTGGTCGTGATCCTAGATCAGGCAAGTGATACACTCTCTTCTTTTAGCAGTCTTTCAATCTTTTTGGTTTGTGTTTGTCTTATTGTCTAATATGGTGCGTAGGATTGACCATGCTACAAATGATTAAAGGCGTCGATGCTCTTTAATTTACATCTATCACGTATTTATACAGATTGGTGCCTGTGACTGGTGTTAGTTAAACTTTACGAAAAGCTTGTTCTAGAGAATGGAGATTTAACTCAGCTTCTTGGGTATAATTTTCTTGCAGGAAAATCACACGCTCTTCACAAGAGGATTGAACAGCTTTGCACAAGAGCAATCAATTGGGCTGAACTGAAAAGGAAAACAAAGGTAGTTCTTTGACTCAGTAATACTCCATTTGTAGTTTATGAACACATCATTGTTAAAACACACTTCATGAATGCTGAAGCTCCTTCTCAACTGATTGGATTTCACATCTGCCAAAACGAAAACTGATTTGAATTCTCAGCCACATAAGAGTTACCAACTGTGTCATAGAACTTACTGCGTTCGGACTTGCTTTTATGATGTTGCTAATTTAGTCTTTCCAATTTCTTGAATCTGAACATCACTTCGAAAAAAGCAAGCTGTTTTTCTTTCTTATCCACTTCTGCTGATTGTATTGCTACTTGAATTCTTAGTTCTGTTTAGAGTGTAACATGTTCCTTGTTTTCATTTCAAGAACTTTCTTTATTTTTGATAAGCAGTTGAATGTCCAGTGTGAAAGAAGATTAGCATTTCTTTATTATTCACATCTAGTGATAAAAACTGATTCTTGCTGATTAAGTTGAGAAAGTCATGTTCATAAAATTCCCTTTGAATTCAGTTGCAAGTGACATCAATTACAAATTCTAAACTGTTTTTCTCTTCAATGGAAAGGAACATGTTAAGCAAATCATATCTTTGTCTGATAAGTTAACATTTCAAAATGCAGGCAGAGAAGAAGCTAGCAATCACCGTTTTCAGCTTCCCACCAGACAAAGGAAATGTTGGAACTGCTGCTTACCTAAATGTGTTTTCCTCTATTTACTCTGTCCTTAAGGATCTCCATGAAGACGGGTACAGTGTTGAAGGCCTGCCTGAAACAGCCGAAGCCCTAATTGAAGAAGTTATTCATGACAAGGAGGCACAATTCAGCAGCCCAAATCTCAATGTCGCCTACAAGATGGGTGTCCGTGAGTACCAGAAGCTCACTCCTTACTCTGGTGCACTGGAAGAGAGTTGGGGAAAGCCTCCTGGTAATCTAAATTCTGATGGTGAGAACCTCTTGGTCTACGGAAAGCAGTACGGCAATGTTTTTATTGGAGTTCAACCCACGTTCGGTTACGAAGGTGATCCGATGCGTCTCCTCTTTTCAAAATCTGCAAGCCCACACCATGGATTTGCAGCGTACTACTCATTTGTCGAGAAAGTTTTCAAAGCAGATGCTGTACTTCACTTCGGAACCCATGGATCACTTGAGTTCATGCCTGGGAAACAAGTGGGGATGAGTGATGTTTGCTACCCCGACAGTCTTATTGGGAACATTCCCAACATTTACTATTACGCAGCAAACAATCCTTCTGAGGCTACCATAGCCAAACGTCGTAGTTACGCAAACACCATCAGCTATCTAACCCCTCCAGCAGAAAATGCTGGTCTTTACAAGGGTTTGAAGCAGCTCGGGGAGCTGATCGCTTCCTATCAATCACTGAAAGACTCCGGACGTGGACCTCAAATTGTGCAAACAATTATCAGTACAGCGAAGCAATGCAATCTTGACAAGGATGTGGATCTTCCTGAAGAAGGCGTGGAGCTCTCGTCTGCAGATAGAGACCTTTGTGTTGGAAAGGTATATTCGAAGATCATGGAGATTGAATCTAGGCTTTTGCCATGTGGTTTACATGTTATTGGTGAGCCACCATCTGCAATGGAGGCAGTGGCAACATTAGTGAACATTGCCGCTTTGGATCGCCCAGAAGAAGGGATAATATCACTGCCTACTTTACTAGCTGAGACTCAGGGAAGGAAAATCGAAGATGTGTACAGAGGAAGCGACAAAGGTATACTGAAGGACGTCGAGTTACTGCGCCAGATAACAGAGGCGTCACGGGGAGCTATAGGATCCTTTGTGGAGCAGACTACAAATGAGAAAGGCCAGGTGGTTGATGTTGCTGATAAATTAACCACAATTCTTGGGTTCGGCATTAATGAGCCATGGGTTCAGTACTTATCGGACACTAAGTTTTACAGGGCTGATAGAACCAAGCTTAGAACCTTGTTTGAGTACTTAGGTGAATGCTTGAAACTAGTGGTGGCTGATAACGAACTAGGAGCCTTGAAACAAGCTCTGGAAGGTAGTTATGTTGAACCAGGGCCTGGTGGGGATCCAATTAGGAACCCCAAAGTTTTGCCGACTGGGAAAAACATTCATGCATTGGACCCACAGTCTATTCCGACAGAGGCAGCCATGCAGAGTGCAAAGGTAGTGGTGGAAAGGCTATTGGAGAGGCAAAAACTTGAAAACGGAGGAAAGTATCCTGAAACAGTTGCACTTGTTTTGTGGGGAACTGATAACATCAAGACCTACGGAGAATCTTTAGGTCAAGTGCTTTGTATGATTGGGGTGAGACCTGTTGCGGATTCTGTTGGACGTGTTAACAAAGTAGAAATAATCAGCCTCGAAGAACTTGGCCGGCCAAGGGTTGATGTGGTTGTAAATTGTTCTGGAGTTTTCAGGGATCTTTTCATCAATCAGGTACAATCCTCTTTACTTTCTCTTTATTTTTTTGAATTTTTATGTTAAGTCAATTTTGGCATGCCGTATCTCTCAGTTGGTGCTGTGAAAATTAGAGTTACAATAAACTAATCACTATTCCTTTCAATTTGCTTGTAGATGAACCTCTTGGACCGTGCCGTGAAAATGGTGGCCGAATTAGATGAGCCAGAAGACCAAAACTTCATCAAGAAGCATGCAGCAGAGCAAGCAGCAGCCTTAGGCATCGACGTTCGTGAAGCTGCTACTCGTATCTTCTCAAATGCATCAGGTTCATACTCCTCCAATGTGAACTTGGCTGTTGAAAACTCATCATGGAATGATGAGAAGCAACTACAGGACATGTATCTGAGTCGTAAGTCCTTCGCATTCGACTCTGACGCTCCTGGAGTGGGTATGTCAGAAAAGAGAAAGGTCTTTGAGATGGCACTCAGCACGGCCGATGCCACATTCCAAAACCTCGACTCATCTGAAATCTCACTGACTGATGTTAGCCACTACTTCGATTCAGATCCCACAAACCTTGTACAAAACCTTCGAAAAGATGGTAAGAAGCCAGCTTCATATATTGCGGACACAACTACAGCTAATGCCCAAGTGAGGACATTGGGAGAGACTGTTCGGCTCGATGCACGTACAAAGCTGCTCAACCCAAAGTGGTATGAAGGTATGTTATCTAGTGGATATGAAGGGGTTCGTGAAATCGAGAAGCGACTTACAAACACAGTTGGATGGAGTGCTACTTCCGGGCAAGTCGACAACTGGGTCTATGAAGAAGCTAATTCAACCTACATTAAAGATGAGGAGATGCTTAACAGACTGATGAATTCAAATCCCAACTCGTTTAGGAAGTTGATACAGACCTTCTTAGAGGCTAATGGGCGTGGATACTGGGAGACTTCTGAGGAAAACATTGAGAAATTAAAGGAATTGTACTCTGAAGTTGAAGACAAGATTGAAGGGATCGACCGTTAAATATAATTGTTAATGTCAAGCTCTTCTAAATACAATATCAATTACTGCCACTCGTGGGATTAATCTTTTCGTTCTTAGTCCTAGGGTGACCGGCAATGTAACAAACATGAACAGCAAACAATTTGTGAATTTGTTTAGTAGTCTTTCTTCTTTTTTACCCACTGTAATTCAAATAACATTGAGAAATAATGTGAATTTGTTCAGTTAATCAGATGTACAATTACTTTTCAAATAAACTGATAACAATGATTTGTTACATTCCTCTAACTAATCGCAGAAAGGCCCAAGCAAGACTAGTTCACTATTGAAGTGGGATGTATTTCTCCAGCAGCTGCAGCCAAAACTGCAGTAGAAGCTCCTGGCAAGTTCGAATCTAGCCTAGAATAAGCATAAATCCTTTCTTTTAATCCTCATGAACTTAGTTTCTGGAACGATGACTGATCACACGATATGGTTGGCCACTTGATTTAGTTTTGCTCTTTCTCTTCCTCATCCTTGCCTGGTCTAGTGGTGCCTGTTGTATCATGGATATTTGAAATGGAGGCGTTGGTTGTTTGTCTGGTGCTGGAGGAAGCCCTTGAGGTAGAGGAGTCGCAAAGGTGAAAAACTACAGCAGTACAGTCATCCACCTTAGAGGTTGAGTACTCGTTCCAAGCCGACACTGCTGCATCAACCAACGCCCGAGCTGCAGAGGTCTTTGCAGGAGCAGATCTCACTATGTTTACCACTTCTTTGTTGGATAAGACATCCCATATCCCATCAGTAGCCAACACTACAAATTCATCCTTGTCGGTAAGACGTCTATAAGAAACCTCAGGCTCAGAAGTTACACCATACTTACTGAAGCAAAAATCTCCAAAAGCACGAGACATTGCCAGGCCAGGAGAATCTTTGTCTGGCAACCAAACTCGAGCAACATCGCCCTTGAGCGCGAACACCCTCCCATTACGGTTTCTTATCCTCTCAGCTTCCGTCTTGAGATTTGGTGTCAAGTCCTTAGTCAGCCGTACTGCAATGAGAGAACCTTTTCGATCTCTTGTCCCCAGTACCGCTCTTGAATCTCCGACGTTACCTGTGACAAGATGTTTGCCTTGTCTGACCATAGCAACTGCTGTAGTCCCACTGTTCAAACAGTCAATAACTTTTGGGTGCATATTCCTCGGTTCCTTATCCATAACCTTGAAAGCCTCGTCAACTGCCTCTTCTAGTTTCGCCGAAATCTGATTATCTTCTTCGAGCGTATCCCAGTGCTGGCAGTGGGAGAAGATGCTCAGAGGAAGGCAGTCTCTGACTCTTTCCGCCACCTTGTGGCCATAGAGACCATGTCCATCAAAAACCCCACAGAAGGTTGTACCCGGTCTGGAGGCGAAATTCTCCCAGACAATCATGGCGTCCTGGTTAGTTCCTTTCTTGCCTTTGCCTCTTTTCGTCCACAGCGAAGCAAGACCAGTAATCCCATTCACGATCCTCCTTCCCGGAGATTTACGAAAATCGTCTTCCAACTTGCTGGTTGTTCCTTGCTCATCCCTTTTTGGTGATAAAGAAGCATATCTTCTTCTCTGATTCTGACTTAACCCTGATGATGATATTAAGCTTCTTCTTCTTCCTCTGAACCAGTTAAGAATCATGCAGTTTCCCATAACCTTTGGCTTTAATCTTCTTTCTTTCCCTGGAAGAAACAACAACTCTAGCTAGAGCTTTAGGCGGTTTCAAATCAAACACCTAGTGTGTATTATAACCAGCCCGATGTATAAAGGGCACTCGGCCTGTTTGCTCCGTTGTCAGTCAAAAGTCAGAGTGGGTACCAATTTATAGAATGACTTTTTTCAATATTAAGGCTAAGCTACTCGTGTTATCCCGCTAGTGCAATTTTTTTAGTATGAGACCCAAATGCATACTCATAGTATAAGACCCCTTCTATATATTTGACACATCATCACCAACAATAAATTTACTAAAAATTAATTTTTTTTTGTTTGTTAGCTATCCATTTATAGTTGAGAGAATATCTCCTAATTATTTATAGTCAAAAGAGAATATATATATAGATTTTATATTTTAAATACGTTTTTTATTTCTAAACCTAAAAAAATCGGTGGAAAAAAGGGAAAAAAAACACGTTTTATTTTTAACCCTAAAAATCAAGAGAAAAAAAAATACCTTTACCATCTTCATCTGTGGAGACATCTTTAAAACCATCTTATGAAGAATCAAGCTTCATGGCGGGAAAAGAAATTTTATATGAGTGGGATCTTAATTTGAGCGCAAACGAAGAACTTGATCAAAATGGTAATAATTTTTTCAGGTTATAGTCTGTCCATGTGTGCACTTGGCCAAAAAAGATATACTGCTGTGCAGGTAAGCTTATAATGACAGTACTCCTTGATATGGTGATCGCAATTCTTTCCTCTTTAGCTGTATCTTAGCATCAAATTTAATTGGTCTTTATATTCTTTCCCAGGTTGCACCTACGGCCTCCAGGATTAGACCACTTAAGTGCCTATTGTTTACTACATTTGTGGAGTTCCACAACACTGTCAAATGGGTCAGAGATATCAGCTTTATGGACAGCTGCCAAGGCAGACAAAGCACAAGTCTGTTTTATGTTTTGTTTTGATTAAGTATCATCAGTTAAGCTTCCTAGTTTGATTTTAGATGTTAGGTGTATATGATTTACTATCATCGCGCTGGTGGCTTCACCATACATGATGAGGATACAAGAAAATACTGCAGTAGTTCTGTTTTGGATGGATGGTTATCTCAGAGTTTTTTTTTTTATTTTGGTTTCCTTTTTAATTTTAGAGAAAATAAAAAAAACGTTTCTTTTTATAAAAGATTAATTAATGTAATACCGTCATGAAAAGATAGAGGTTATTTTAAGTTGCTTATGTGTCGTCATTTGAGAGGGGTTGCATACACTGAGTATGCAACCGGGGTCTCATACTAGACGGACTGCCGCTAGTGAAGTGTACTTCGTCATTTTCAAAAGCCTTTATATTTCTCATAGGTTTTCCAACAAATCGATCATCCCATTGAAGCTAGGGAAACTGGTATATGGCAATTCATTCGAGCAGAGTTTTTGGCGAGGACGGAATAATCCAGCTTTTAATGGTAGGGGATTGGATCACGTAAAGGGCTAACTACTTATCCCTCCTTCTCTTTACAAGTTCAATGGAGGAGCCACATGCTCAAATATAAGCTGCCGACCAGCATTAGACATCAAGGTCCCATAAATTTAAGCATGGAGGTTGAGTAACACAACAGATCACGCAATTGACCACATGCCTTTGCACAGAAAGGTTTATCTCTTGCAAAATGTACGGACCACAATTAAGTATATGGATTGCTTTATAAAGAAAGATATGAGAATGATCCAGAACGGCTAAGATTTATTTATAATGAAGTACTCAGCTGAAGGTAGAACTTGCTAACCTATTAAAATTTTACTTGCAATTGTTTCCAAGCTTTGTTACAATGAGATCTCATTACAACGACGACGGCGACTACTGCTACCACTTCATGATTCTTCTGCTTGTTTTTAGTACAACTTTGTTGGTGCTGCTGCTGCTGTTATGGAGAAGAAACAGAAGAGATAGAAATGGGTTACTGAGATTACCACCAGGTCCAAGAAGGATTCCGTTGATTGGAAACTTGCATCAGCTAGGTACTAATGAGTTACCACATGTATCAATCCAGAAGCTTTCCAGTGAGTATGGCCCTTTGATGTTTCTTAAATTAAGTTCACTTCCGACTTTGGTTGTCTCTTCAGCCGATATGGCCAGAGAGATCCTCAAAACACATGATCTTGTGTTTTCGAATCGCCCCATGTTTTATGCTGTGTCAAAACTCTCTTATGGTTTTTCGGATATTACATTTTCACGTTACGGTGACTACTGGAGGGAAATCAAAAAGATAGCAATTTTGGAACTTTTAAGTGCCAAGAGGGTGCTGTCATACCGAGCTGTGAGAGAAGAAGAGGTTGCCTTGGCGGTTAATCTCATGCGCACAGCTTCTTCTTCTTCGCTTCCTATTAATCTAAGCGAAATCATGCTTCGTCTTATAAACAACGTAGTTTGTCGAGTTGCTTTTGGTATGAAGTACGGAGACGAAGAAGATGGCAAGAACAAGCTATACGTGGTGCTTCAGGATATACAAGACTTGCTTGCTGGATTCAACATTGCAGACTTGTTCCCGTGGATGAGTTGGATTCACAAGTTCGACGGATTACACACGAAACTGGAGAAGAACTTCCGGTATCTGGATCAATTCTATGATAAAGTAATCGATGAACATATTAGCAGTAGTATAACATCCAAAACTGGCGGCGTTGAGGACTTTGTCGATGTTCTACTCCGAGTTCAGAAAGATCCTAGTAACAGTTTTACCCTCACTAGGGATAATATTAAAGGAATTCTCACGGTTTGTTTTACAGGACTTTATCTTCAATTCCTGGCTATCACATTTGAGCATTATTAACTTGTTCTCTCTAATGGGATTTTACAGGACACTTTTGTTGCTGGAACTGATACTTCTGCTGCCACTGGTCTGGACTATGACAGAGCTGATCAGGAACCCAACAATCATGAAGAAAGCGCAAGAGGAGGTTAGATCGGAAATTGGATTTAAAGAGATAGTAGAAGAAAGTGACCTTAACAAACTAAGTTACACGAAATTAGTGATTAAGGAAGCATTGAGACTGCATCCTCCTGCACCATTATTAGTTCCTAGAGAAACTAGAGAGAACTGCACAATCAACGGATACGACATTCCAATCAAAACAAGCGTTCTCATCAATGCAAAAGCAATTTCGACAGACCCAAAATATTGGGAAAACCCAGAAGAATTTCGACCTGAAAGATTCGTAGACAGTAATATTGATTACAAAGGTCAAGACTTTGAGCTGATACCATTTGGAGGTGGAAGAAGAGGTTGTCCCGGTATCAGTTTTTCGGTGCTGCTTGTTGAACTAGTCCTTGCAAATTTACTACATTGTTTTGACTGGAAATTGCCTTCGGGGATGAAGATAGAGGAAGTTGATATGAGTGAAGCTCTTGGACTTACAGTGCATAAAAATATTCCTCTCTGCCTTTTGGCTGAATACCGTAAATGACGAGCAAACATTTGTTTTCACATTTTCAATGTTGTAGTTTCTCTGTTTCATTTTGAATTCTGAATAAGATAGGAATTTTTTTTAAGAATGTACACAGTAAAGGACAAAAACTTAATGGAAGTAGATTTCCTGTGCCAAATTTTGGCTGACCATCTATGCCAATACAAGTCCTCCAATACTTATTCTTTCGGAAACAGTAGTACAACAAGCTCATTCTGTTGACCCTCTACTGCCTTTGAAATCCGAAAGAGTGCATGTGTCAATAGTTGATGAATGTGTATGAAAATTACAAAAAATATTTCTTGTTTATATGCTAGTGCTTTTACTTCTTTAAAAATTACAAAAACTATTTCAGAATCCTCAAATGGATAACAATAACTGGGATGGAGTCACAACGCTAACTCTGATCTTGGAACATAAAAGGCTTCCAATTTCTACGTACTACCGACAAACTCATATATCTTTCTGACCGACACTGAACTTAGCAATGAAAAAACCAATTGTATCAAGGCTGGACGACGGATCAAACCTCTGGACTAATTCAGCCTCCTCAGGTGTTAGCCATTTCCTGTGATCATCATCAAAGCATAATGGAAATTAGTTTCTATATGCCATGGGTCATGTATTGCTTGACATGTTACTTGATGTTTGGAAAACTCAGAGCTCATGAATTAATTGAAGATATTTAACTGGAGATAATATGTACTCACTCCACACGATTTTCGTCAACTAATTCACAGCCACCAATCAGACCACGTCCTCCAATTCTTGGATGCTGGGATGCATAAAATGGGCGCAGTCAGATAATTTGAACACAAAAACGATCAGATAATAACATCTTCTTAACTTTCTTCATTCATTAAATTTATTTGTTTTAGTTGTGCCATGCAACTAGAGCTAATACCACATCATCTGATTGACCCAGCGCACAATCAAGTTTATGTGATTGACCCAAAGAAACATGACAGTGGCTCAAATATCAGGCCAAGTTTGAAGTATTTCTCGATTCACAGTGCACCTGATTGCTGATGAATATATGAAGACCGACAAGTTTCAAGAGGGACTTAGGCCTTCAATCAAGAGTAAGCTGTTTGTCTTGAAGATTATCACTTATTGGAGAGAGTGATGATTACGACTTGATTGAAGGCTTAAGGCCCTTCTGAAACTTATAGGCCTCCATATATATGGTTCTGGTTTTTGATGTAAGACCACATGTCTGAGACTGAATGAATCAATTCCTCAAGAATTATGTGTACAAAATGGAACAGAACTTTTAATGATTGTCTAAAGAATGGGAATGGCCATGACATCTACTACTAACCAGAAACTGAGCAAAAAATTGTGGTGCAGGTGGACTAGCTAAAAATTGAAGCCATAACAAACCCAACACTCAAATAATACTTTGATACCATGTTAAAGCCTATGGAACTAACTACCCTAGAAGATCATGTACAAGGGAAGGATAGTCTATGGTGATGTGGGGACTATTTCTAACAGGAGACAAGATTCTGTTACATAACATAAAGTTGCATCTTCAACTTAAAACTATTTGAATTCTAGTTAACAAAAATGTCAATAAAATCAGTAATTATTGAACATATAGCAAAATGATTTTTTTACCTGGGGAGCCAATGAGAGGAACTTATACTTGTCCAAAGCATAGCGAATTACTGCCTCATTCTCGCCAGGGTTTAATGTACAACTACAACAATAAAAACATCCATGTCAGAATCTTTTGCTTAGGTTCTTACCTTTAAAGCTTGACTCAAAAAAGAAACAGATACAATCAGAAAGCTAGAAATTAACACCAACTTGTTACAGAACTATCTGTCTTCATTCTAAACGTGTCATCATAAGTGAGACAGATGTGGATATGAACGATCGATAAGACTTTACATATTACAATACATTCTTGTTGCTAGTCAAAAAACAGATGCAAAGGATACAACCTGAAGCATTACTTTCGAGGGAAGAACTATATTAATATGATGTGCAGACAAATAAAAACGTCAATATGCAAAAACTTGCCCTCTCAATGACTACTCTTTGATCATTTATGATTTGGGTACTTGGTGGCACATTTAATTTGTGTGTATACTCACGTCAATATGCACCCAATGCCACCGGGCGATGTAGGACTATCGTTACATAACCATGATAAGCTTGTTCAAATAAACATTTTAGGACCAAAGAGTGGGACTATAAACATTTTAGGTACACTCACGTAGAATATACAAGAGTTCCACCGGGGCGAACTAGCTGTATGGCTTGATCAAACATCTTTTTTTGATATTTTCCATGTTTCTTTAAAGATTCCATTGTTTCCTGTTGCGGAAAAAAGAGCATTTGAGTTGTGAAAAATAAACACAATAAACGCGAGTAATTTATATCCACTCAATGGAATAAAGAAGTTTTCCCCAAGACTGACCTCTCCAGCAAATAGTCTAGGTCTCAGACCAAGAGCAGAACAGGGAGCATCAAGAAGAACTCGGTCAAAACTGTTCGGTGGAAATCCCTTTGATTTTTCAACCATGCCCCCAATGGTTTGATTTCTTCCTGGTCCATTTCTCATTCTCCGCATACTTTTCCGGATATCAGCTTTGCTTTGATAATTTCTTTGGTTTTCCATTTCCTCGCTAACTGCAATGTGGATTTTATTAGAGCTGGAGCAGTTTATTCAACCATTCCCAAGGAATTAAAGTGTCATACCAATAACATTACCTGCTTACTATGCTATTTTGTTTAATTTATGTTTCACTAGAAGTATGTTAATGATATTCAAAAAGAACAACTTTAGTCAAGTTCAGGAACATTTTGCTGGTGTTTACTACATTGTACTACAATCACCCGACTACTCAAATGTTTGCAAAAATTTCTTATGCTTTAAGGTCCAAATTATGTTTCAGTGATTTTTAAATGAAGCACCCGTACATTTTTGCCTAACTGTTTGGAATAATTTTTGATGAAATTTACAGCTTATTTAGTCTATCCTCTTTGTTTCGTTTACTTAAGCAGAAATATCAAGAAAATAGCAGTGTATGCAACATTTTGTGTCTGGCTGTGTGAAAAGTGAAAACCAAAATATCTCCGATATTACCAGAGTATCTTGCAATCAAAATCTCCTGCTGCATCACGAAACATACTATGCCACACTGAGTGGACCAAGTTTTTAGTGTCTTATTAGAGTGGTTTGCAAAATGTAACAAATTGTGGTAACAATTCCTAGGACTGCAAAGAGTCAAAGACTCGGTAACAGAATCTTGAAGAGACTCTGATAAGCAACATATATAATAGTATATGTATCATTGCTCTTAAGCACATCCTCAAAACATGAAATGGAATGCAGATCATTTAATTAGCAGGTTTACCTACCGTCTTTGTTGCAAGCTAAGTGAGAGTCTACCGCTTTTGATCTGACAGATTCCATATCATCCAATGGAGAGGCATGACAGTCAGAAGCCACACCTTTTGTTTCATTAGAATGTTGATTAGGATAATCGATTGTCTCGTTACTTTGGCAAACAGCTTTAAGAGCATCCTGCCTATGTGCAGTTATGCATTTTAAGCCCATCTCCGCAGCTAATTTCTTGATATCCAGCACCTAATATAATTGAAAGAACAGATAAGGCTTCAGATCCTCACATCCCCGAGGGGAGAGAAAATAACAGGAAATGAACTTCAGCTGTCAAAAGAATGACTATTAAAAGCAGAACTAATTTACAGCTTCCTGTAATTTGGCTGATATTACTTTACTTCACTAAGAGCTGATGTCTTGGCTTTGACTAATATCCTCCCATGTTCACAAAGACGCAACTCTTGAATAAGCTTTTTGTAGGGATAGAATCAACTCAAAGGTGGGATTGGGTCAGGCTAAGACGCTGACGTTTTAGTTAACATTTCAGGATATGGGATTTGGTTTCGAGGTATGTATTCGGGGTATGTATACCTTGTTGTGAGATCTATCAGCAGCAACAATTTCTCCTGCATCCCTCATAAGAATGGCTAGTGCAGTTGTTTTCCCTCCTGGAGCAGCACACATGTCCAGTACACGATCACCTGGTTGGGGATCTAAAAGCAAAACCAAATTAAACTACTCAAACCTGATTTGTGTGTGAATTCAAAATCAAGAAAAGTAATACAAGAAGCTTATAGTTGGATGTTCTAACAAATCAAGTGCAATAACAGTAATTCTCACTGCTAGCACTATAAAGAAATCTGACATATAACTTTCTAGTTCATTCATACTGGTGGGTATCCAAGCAAACTACCAGGAAAGAAAAAACGGGACCTCCTACTAGAAGGATACAAATTTACTAGGAGAAAAGGTACTTAACCTTGGCAAAGGCATTATAATACTATAATTATGCTAGACCGATAAATATCTCAGAGTCTCCAAAATTGATAAATTTTATAGTCCCACGTATGTACACTATGAGAAGTCCGTCTGACCAGTATAGTGATTTACAAATCCAAATCCACTAGCCAGTATAAAATCATCAACAAGTCACATATTTAACACTCTTAGTGGCTAATGGATTCTCTTTGTTTAAACTACAGTGTTCCCACAATCTTTCACCGCCTTTAGGCCGCTTCCTATGGAGCAAGAAAAACACACATTATCAGTGTTTTGGCTCACTATGAACCCAGCAAAGAGCCAAAACGACGTTGCAAAGTTGCAAATTTGCAACGTGAGACAGTATTAGGGTCGTCGATGGAATTTTCATCGACAGATGGTTTTTCCATCGAGGTTGATGGTTTTTCCATCGACGATGGAACTTCTATCTTTAAATTGATAATCTCTCCTACTTTTTGGGTTAACAAATCTTTTTTAATTAAAATTTGGTCCCACATATATATTTATCTAGTTTTTCAAATCTTTCTTTATTATTTGGACCCACAAAATATCTTAAAATAATCTACTTATATCAAATTTGCTTGTTTTCCCATAGTTGGGAAAATCCATTTGCTAGTCCACGTAGACTAGCAAATCCCTTCTTTTGCTGGCTTCCATTGGAACCGGCCTTATAGTTTAAAATAAAATGCATCAAAAGATCTAAATGAAGCTTTAGTACCCTAGCTCTTAGCAGAGACACTACCCTTTCCTCAAAGTAAAGACAGAGTATGGAACTAAAAGTGAGTGAGAAAATAAGCAAGCAACAATACATGAGTATGAGCAGAAAAAGCACCAAATAAGCTGCTGCAGGTAATACCTAGGGCATGGGCAGTGATAATGCTAGGCAGGTTCTGAAGAAATATTTCTCCCTCCAGCACACCTGACAACGGAAGGCACAAACAAAAAACACCAATTATAGGACAAATAACTCATGTGTCGAATAATGGAAGAAATACTGGGGAAAAAAAGTGTCCCATGTAACTGCCTATCGAGACCAAGGGGAGTTAGGGGAAGCAACATCGAAGTAGAATGGGAAGAAGACCGGGAAAGAACAATCAAGTAATCAACTAAAACCAAGAAAACTAAACAACACAATAGCCCATGTCCTGAGGGCTTGCGAAATATTTTTCCAAGGGAATAAAATTCCAGGAATCCTGCTACCAAGAGCTTCTTGATCAGTAGTCGAGCTAATTTCTCAGTCTTATCTCTGTAGACTAAAGACACGGATCCAAGACAAAAATGGGACATGTTTTTCTTTAATTCACTACCAGAACTTTCCTGTTCACTAGTGGAGTTTTTTTTTTGCCAGTTTTACATTCTTCCATAGCACAGAGAGCAAGAGGTGCTCAAGCAAAAAAACGTAAGGTGGAAACCATATATATATTGGAGAATGAATGGAAAATACCATGAAATGAAGGCAAGTTATATACTCTTTCGGTCATTTGCACTGCAACCCCATGTGAAGCACGGAAAATCCCAGCCCTTGACAATAGTGTGGTTCCCTGGCCAATATATAGGCCCCTTCTTTGAAGATGATGTGGATCTGTTGTACTATAACTTAGGTCAGAACATCTAAATCATCAAATGACTTGTGAATCTAACTAAGCTCTTGTAAATAAATCGGTAAACACAATGAATATTGAATAGACTACAGAAATAGAAAGGAGAATAGAAATCACTGTAACAGTATTGCCAAAAGCCACAACTATATGAATTAAAGCAAGCACCGGCCTAGTTCACGTCAAAGTACGACGAAGTGATAAGTATCCCAAATATAGCCGGGGTCTGGGATCAAGCTTTGGTTCGATACTAGTGATAAACCAGTCGGTGAGACATAGATATCACGCGCATCAACCCTTCACAATAGGCAGAAGTAGACATTATGGGTCACCATTCAGCACAATATTAGTGGCGCCATTTAAGATTCATCTGGATGCCTTGGGGAACTTTAACATTACTAAAGTCATCACGCCTATGAAGTACAATGGCCTACTCTTCTGCCATGACTGATTTGCTTCGGTTGTATTAAAGGTGTTATTTATAAATGGTTAACTCCGGACTCCACAAAGATAAGTTATGCAGTAAGGTCTGGAGTTTCCCTTGGGCGTATTGATTGCGACCTTGTTTAAAATATGCATGCACTGCAGGATTGTTGCCTTGCTCATTTCTTGGTTCATTAGTCTAATGACTGATTAGGATGTTGAATAACTTAAAAACCATCAGGATTTTATAGTCTCCGCATAGTACCAACTACCAACCTCTATCACAAATTATCCATTGAACAGTTCACAATAAAGAGTTTTCGACCTTGCCTGTCTCTGTTCCTTCCAGAGTGATACCACGGGTTATACCCACACTCCATCCACCATCAACGGGTTGCTCCACAGCAACTGAAACTGCGACCGTGTCCCCTATCTCCACATGAGCACTGCAAGCCAATACACCCGGAACAAATACCTACAGTGAGATCATCGAGAAATAAAGTAATGCATAAGAGTGAATGCTCGTATATCATACTATCTAGCCATTGAAAGACAAGCAGAGCATTTGCTTTTAAATAGATAAACAGAGATCAAAGAACAATCCTCGGCATACTTGATAGTTGAGACTGATGCTGTTCAGGGTTGATATTATATAGCCATAGCTAGGAACATACTATGCACTACCAGTGTAGTTTAAGATCTTACAGAGAGCAAAGTAGAGCGAATGACATACTGATTAACTCATTAATCAAAAATCCATATATATATGATAACAAGTGATCAAGAGTTCAAAAATGAAAAGTTATATTTTTAAAATAATAAAACATGAACAAAGACAAGGAAGCTATGGCTAGGGTTTAGGAGCACAAACACAAGAATCTTACTGAAAAATTCTTTTTATCTCAAGGATGTTACCTATTGTGAATCATTAGATACGTCAAAGGTGCAATTATGCATCTCAAACCCGCATCTCCCATGCTGGGCACACGGAATACAGTTAAGACACACAATCCTATAGGATTTTCTTTGCTCTCAGCCTCAAGTCTATAAAGAAATATAAGATACTATTTTGTAAGAACCATGTGACCAGAAGTCAGAAAACTCACAAAACCACCTTAAATATGTGATATAATACACTGTTCATCATTAAGGTAACACTTTTTTCTGGTTGCCGAGATTAATGTTAAGATATTGGACCAGCAGACTACCAGCACTATAATCATATCCTAACTCAAAAAAAAGAAAAAAAACTGAAACCCTGAGATCGGTATGTACTTTCTACATGACATGCAATATGATCCATACAGGCCAAGAGTCGAAAGGCCTAATGCATGGACCAAGTCATAGAGAAGCATAGAATCAAAGAAAGAAGTAATTAAGACCATCAGAACTGCAAATTTCAGTGCCAAGTTTCACAATTTAGTCAACAAATCCAGTAACTACAAACAGGTTCGTCTATTGTGAATTTGTGATGCCTTACCCACTAGAGTCGGAAAGTTAAAACTTCAAACAACTGAAATTGCTAGTCTTTTGGAATCAAAATGTCTTACAAGATGCCTACCTGAGCGCCACGGAGAACTGCCTCAGCACATTTCCGGCTCACAATTACCTCTTTCACAGGTTTGTTAAGAGCAGAACTATATTGAATGTCATGTGGTCCTGACCCATTAACAAATAGAACATAGTCCAGTCCAGGGACCTGGCACTTCTGTACCGGAAACTTTTGCACGCTAGACTTGAGAGCGCCTCCAAATAAAGTTGAATTCATCATGGTTTTTTCTGAAACCTGATTATTAGGCTCTCTTGAAATGGTTTCTTGTTTTGTCCCCATATTAAATTCAGATGTAATATCACCATCGTGTGTATTAACACCATTACCATCACTAACGTGCCCTGTTTCCTGCAGGATGGTCAATAGCTTTTCGGTTACAGAATCACTTGTTGCCTTCAGAGTATTCACTCGAACACATGAATAGGATGATGGGTGCCTGAGAAAAGCAGTAACACATTTAGGCAGAGAAGGTAAACAAGATGACTATAACTTAACATATTCAGCGACGAATCTATGTCCTGTTGAACTTTTTGAAAGATGATGTAGGATAGATAGCACGAAGATAACACCAAATTTGGGACTAAAGAGTTTAACCAGTACATATATTATAACTTGAAGTTTGACCCCAAAGTTCTTTCTTCTTTGAGAGAGTTGAGCTTATGTAACCCTATTCTCTCTGAGATTTGTACAGGCCATATGATGATCTATGTAAAAGTATTGTCATTATCACACCAAAACTCAAGAAACCTAAACATAAAAAGCTGCATCCTAGCAGCGCTCGGTTTTCTCTATTAATAAGCAAACAAGCATTCAATCAGAACCCAAGTAGCACAGCACATGAGATTGAAACCTGAAAAAGAGCTGAGATACTAAATATGTGGTCGTGTGGGCTAAGTATGTCAACTTTAGGATCTCTTAGGATACAATTGTAATCTTTAATATGCAAATATGGTAGAAGCAGATTTATAGTAAACTTACAGAAGTGTATGTCAAATAAGCACAAGCTCATTGTGAAAATTAGCCTATAAGCATTCCAATTTTGTTCAAGATATATAGTATATAGATATCTCTGAAGCTATCAAAATGTTTCATTTTTTACTTTAAAATGAAACTTCCAGAAAATAGATAAATTCAGGAAGGAAAAATAACAATAGTTACGTACGTCAGGGCCTTGGAGATCTTTGAAAAATGATCAGCTCCATATGCATTGATGAAGTACTCTTCGACTTTATCGTTCCACGCCAAGGTAGGATTATAGTTATATTGCTCTGAATAATCCATCTAGCACGCACAAAAAGGAATAAAAATCTGTTGGTTAACTTCTTTATAATAACAAGAGAGACACAGAGAGAGACCTTTCGAGAGGGCCTTACGAAGCTTTGAGCCAATTCCTTATTTTATTCATTCAAACGGGTGAAACTGCATCCTATCTGTGTATGTGTATCGTGTATGTCTACATGTATGCGTACTATAGTATTCCATGTGAATTTATCTTTTAGTAGGTCAGTAGAAACTGTGGTATTAACACCCAGAGTATCTGCTTTAACTGTTAATAGAAAATAAGATAAAAGGAGATATCCAACATATTCTTACGATAACAATCCCCCAGAATTCATGCTAACACTCTGCAGCTTTATTTATCCCCTTGGTACTATAGTATGCTCAGGAACATCCAAACCAAATTTTAAAGATTAGCCTTTGGCCAACATCAGCATACAGTATTCCAAATAAGGGAAATTCCGAACATGTTAATTCCTAATGCATCAAATGTGAAAGTAATAAATCCCAAAATATGAATAATAAGTCTTCTGAAAATCCGACCAGCTTAACATAATTACTTCACACAATATTCTAGATTCACAGGCAACCACACTACAAATCTATCACCAAAAAAAAGTTTTGTATTCACATGCCTAGTATTCTATTGGCACGAGCAATCTACTTCATTATCACAAAACTGGTAAGAAAACAAAAAAAAAAACATAACAAATTGGATAACTTCAGCATGCACAAGCAGTGAATTCAAAGGGTCAAGTCGATAATAGAATTCAAAGGGTTTAAGTATCTAGCAAACCTTAATTAGAGAGAAACAAAAACAAGTATTATCAAATATGGATACTGAGAAAGATAGAAGAGAGCAGATTGAGATCGTACCTTTTAATCTTATGCCAGAGGTAAGAGCAGCAGCGTGGCGTGAGAACGAAACAAGTTGAAGTTTGGAGAAGTCGAGAGCGGGAGATTTTTAGGGTTTTATTTTCAGTCTCTCGGACTCTCACCAAATACTACACTTTACTAGTCGGCAACCCGTGCTACGCATCGTGTAGGGTGATTATTCCTGTTATGTTGTGGCGGGGCTCCGTCCCGCCCCTGTTTTTAATTAGAAAAGAAATTTGATATCGATTAAAGTTAAAAATAGATTGATATCGATAACCTCTATTTAAAAAGAAATTTGGTTAATTTAAAACATGAATAATTAAGATAATTATGCAACTGAATATAATTTGTAAATTGTGATTTCCTTCATAATTTCTTTTGTGGATTAATATAATAGAAAGCATCTATTACTATTATAATTGTTGATTGGGAGTAGTGGGGCCATTCAGATTTGATGGAACATGTCTTGATTAAAACAAAGCTAACCTACTAATAGAAAAGAAAAAAGAAAAAAGATACTGATATCTTAAGACATGAATACAGAGTTAATAAGCAACTGAAAAATACTATCTATTCAATAGATGATAGTTAATTTGACACACCTTCGTCACATTACACCATAATTTAAAATTGTCGTCATTTAGTTTTATAACCTCCACTGATAATTTTTTGTCCATTATAAATCTTTAATAAATTTAGTAATCTAAAAACTGATGCATCCCAGTCTATCTTGTTATGCAAATGAACATAATTTTTGACTTAGGGTTTCCTGAAATATATTTTATGTGGATCATTATAAGAGATTGTACCTGATAAGATCGTAATTGTTATTGGCAGTAGCGGGGCTTCGCCCCGCCCCGGCCATTCAGAATCAATGGAACATGTCCTGATTGAATCAAAGCTAAACCTACTAAAAAAATAAAAAATGAAAAGGTAACTGATATCTTAAGACATGAATAACAAAGTTAATTAGCAATTGACAATAGATGATTGCTAATTTCGTGTGACACACCTTCGTCCACATTACACCATAATTTAAAATTGTCGCTATTTAGTTCTTTATCCTCCACTGATAATTTTTTGTCCATTATAAATATCCAATAATTTAGTAATCAAACTATGAATGCATCCCGGTCTATCTTGTTATGCAATTGAGCACAATTTTTGAATTAGGGTTTCCTGAATTATATTTTATGTGGATCATTATGAGAGATTGCACCTGATAAGTTTGTAATTGTTATTGGAGTAGCGGGGCTTCGCCCCGCCCCGGCCATTCAAAATCAATGGAACATGTCCCGATTGAAACAAAGCTAACCTCCTCAAAAAAAAAAATGATATCTTAAGACATGAATAACAGAGTTAATAAGCAACTGAAAAATACATACTATCGATTCAATAGATGATTGTTAATTGGACACACCTTCGTCAATTTAAAATTGTCGCCATTTAGTTATTTAACCTCCACCGATAATTTCCTGTCCATTATAAATCTCTAATAAATTTAGTAATCTAAAAACTGATGCATCCCAGTCTATCTTGTTATATGCAATTGAGCATAATTTTTGAAGTAGGGTTTCCTGAAATATGTTTTATGTGGATCACTATGAGAGATTGTACCTGATAAGATCGTAATTGTTATTGGGAGTAGCGGGGCTTCGCCCCGCCCCGGCCATTTTGAATCAATGGAACATAGATGATTGTTAATTGGATAACAGAGTTAATAAGCAACTGAAAAATACATACTATCTATTCAATAGATGATTATTAATTGGACACACCTTCGTCAATTTAAAATTGTCGCCATTTAGTTTTTTAACCTCCACTGATAATTTCATGACAATTATAAATCTCTAATAAATTTAGTAATCTAAAAACTGATGCATCCCCGTCTATCTTGTTATATGCAATTGAGCATAATTTTTGAATTAGGGTTTCCTGAAATATGTTTTATGTGGATCACTATGAGAGATTGTACCTGATAAGATTGTAATTGTTATTGGGAGTAGCGGGGCTTCGCCCCGCCCCGGCCATTTTGAATCAATGGAACATGTCCTGATTGAAACAAAACTAAACCTACTAAAAAAAAGAAGAAAAAAAAAAGGAAATGAAAAGGTAACTGATATCTTAAGACATGAATTATAGAGTTAATTAGCAATTGACAAATACATACTATCTATTTAATAGATGATTGTTAGTTTGGCATGGCACACCTTCGTCACATTACATCATAATTTAAAATTGTCGCTATTTAGTTTTTTATCCTCCACTAATAATTTTTTGTCCATTATAAATCTCCAATAAATTTAGTAATCTAAAAATGGATGCATCCCAGTCTATCTTGTTATGCAATTGAGTATAATTTTTGAATTAGGGTTTCCTGAATTATATTTTATGTGGATGTCTATGAGAGATTGCACATGATAAGATCGTAATTGTTATTGAGAGTAACGCGGCTTCGCCCCGTCCCGGCTATTCAGAATCAATGGAACATGTCACATTATAGAGATGTGATGGTTCATATACAGTTTATAAACCATCCGTACAGACCCATATATCGTCATGATCTGTTTTTAAAAATTAAGCATATATAAGAGTGAACCTTTGCACTGTTCTATTCCAACTTGGAGTCCATAGTGCATGCATTTGAACCCGTATATCAAAAAACATTTGTTATTCTCCAGCTAAAAAAATTAGTATCTTTTCATTTGTTTCACCAATAGCGATGAACACTACAATTCTCGTGTCATCTCTCTCGGAGAGTTTCAACAAAATCCTGAAAACCAAATACTAATGAGTTAGGGGTCATACAAATTTTGTTTTCGTTTTACCTATGATAATATGTTACTTATTGTTTGGTCGTTTCAAATTGTTGCACCATATTTTGTCATTGAGGCCTGTGTTAGCATACCCGCAAACCAAGTGATACCAATGTGGAGAAGCCACTAATGCATCAAATTTGCTTTGCACCTATTAATGAAGCTGCTTGATCAACAACTGATTATGGACGTACTGGAAGATATTTAAATTGGGGATTTGAAACTTTGCGGGCTTTGATTGTTGGAGTAAAACCGACATAGGAAAAAAAATCGAATTAATGAACTGATTACCTTGAACGGAGAACAATATATCAGAGTAAAAGATCACAATACCTCCTCATGTTGTTGTCGAGCCGATTATAAATGCACAAACAAAGATTTGAAAGAGCGGAAAAAAACACTCCTTCTATCGATAATCGTTCCTGCAAAATAAGCCAACCCCAAAATATTAAAACTAAATCAACAACGAATAATCGGAACAAATAGAAACGATGAGCAAAACAACAAAACCCTAGAACAAAAATTTAACGTGCAAACAATAGGTCTATTTTTTGTTCTTTTTTTTTTCCAAAGTTTTATATATAATTGGTAACATTCACACTATATAGCGTACAACTAAGTACTATATTATCATGGAATCTCCTCACATCATTATCACGTAACTCATTAATTCTAAAATATCAAACTTATCATTCAGAGAACATATTTCATGGAATACTGAACAAATAAAATTAAGAAAAACACCTTGAAAAGTTCTTACAACAGTGCCAGGAGCAGTAGTATGAACTTGGGAATCCAAAATTTTGAAAATTAATACCAATCTTTAAATCTGGCCACGAAGAAAAAAGAGAGAGCGAGAACTGTTAGGACAACCAAATGAGGCTAGGAAATACAATTGGAATAGATAACGTGCCTCGATATTCAGAACGATGTGAAGCAAAAGCAGCAGGAGGAGGCACCACCACCAGCACCACTGCCATTAATCAATCCAACGTGAACAAATATATATATATATATATATATATTGTTTGTCATGTCCATCATAACTGAAGTCTTCCGTTAACAAAAGATCCATTACTCGAAAGAAAGATTGACCGCTTAACCATTACGACTCCTACTGTCCAGAGAAAAATTAACATTCAGAAATCAGCCAACACCTACGGTATTTATTTTAAGCATGATGTTTAAGTCATTAAAAGCAACCTCGCCCTCCTATAAAAAGGTGTCAAGGAAACTTTGTTGCAGAGATGTATATTCCAGAAATATAAGATGATACAAATGAAAACAATGTTGCAGAGGTATACATTCGGGAACTGCACCATTCATCATGTGCCCAATTTCTCTATCTAAGCAGTGAGTGCCTACTGTCAGAAGGAAGTGAGAAAAACACAAAGAATCTAAAACTGTGTAAGGAGATGGTAAGATATAATTCTGATGTTTTAACTGGAAGGATCATCACATATGGAAAATGGGGTAGTTTATGTCAAGAGGTAGATTGCAAGTATTTTGGATCATATATAGGCCATGAGATTGCAAGTATTCTGTTTTTTTTTCCTTTTGGAAGATAGAGGAGCCAAACAACCAACCCACAAAGCCAGTGCAGTTCAAATCTGGTTTGGCTAGGACGCAGGAGCAGAAAGCAAAGCACCATCGACAAATAGTTAAGATGACAGTGTGCCACAGATGACGTTTCAATTTGTACGCTTTATGGTGCTAACATGGACTCCGTGGAGATGAATTTTGGGCAAAGAATAAATGACAATATTACAGGTACAAAACAACTTTACAAAGAGAAAAATAGTATGTCCACTGCAGTTTAATGCAACCATCGTATGTTTGCCATCAACACAAATGTGCACAACTACACATAGTCATACAACAAATTAGTATAGAAGGCCTGCAATCTAAAGTAAACAACCCACAGTCGAAAAAATGAAAATAAAATAAAAAAGTAGTGGATTGAATTTGATAAAATAGAGAAAAATATAACTAATGCGCAAGGATTGATTAATCGAAAAGTTAAATCATCAGTAATGCTTTTTACATGGCTAGCTGCTGCAGATCCAAATATTTGTACCAGCTGACTACCGAGCAAACACATTGATGAAATCTTAAGCATGTCACAGTTGGATAAAAGAGGCCCAAAATTTTGACTTGCCCGTTGCAATGCTGCATTTTCTATTCGGTCGGCAGTGGACACCCATCACCGACATCAATCATATACTGGCGGCACATTATTTGCAGCTGCGCCAACTCTGCAGCACACATGATCAAACCTGGTTGGCAGTAGACACATGAAGGATTCAACATCCTAAAAGGTCAACTAAACGATATTCAAACTTTTTTGAATGACCAGCCATGAAAGATTGTGTCTTTCTTACAAAGGAAAAAAAAAACAGACGGAACCACAGGCGTAAGCTTCTTCAAGAGTCACAAAGGACACATGTGTAAGCTTCTCAACAGTTACATGAGAATGATTCCTTTCCAGATTTTTTGACAGAGCCACATATATTTTTGCTTGTTGATATCACCATTTATTGTCTTGAATAATTCTTGTAAAAGAGAAAAGGAACTTGCAATGAGATAAAACAATGTCAGTCAGACAATGGCAGCATGTTGCATACATAAAAAAAAAACAGAGATAATAACTGTCTGAAAAACTGGTACATCTTATCTCCCACATAATCTTGTAGATTAATATTAGTACAATGCAACTATTGTAAAAAAAAAAATGAATATCTTACTGTGCTCTAAAATCAAATGCACCTAGGATTTCTTTATGAGCATTGAGCATTGTCGGTCATTAAAAACAAATGTAAATTGATTGGATTTACCTGCTGGACTACATATTCATATAACTACCAAGCCGTAAGAATAAAATTCTAGGTTTACTGTATGCATTCTTTCTTCCTCTATTCCTCCTCATCTTCTAGGATTCTACTTCCTCTAAAAGCACATAGTAAGAACCCTGAAAAACAATAAATAAATCGTAGCAGGAATTACAACAGATATGCAAAAATTTTGGGTTAAGAAGAAGAAGATATCTTGTGTTCCATGCTACTGATTACACGGAAAAGTTCCAGTCGCACCTGAGAGTGCATAAGCCGTAGATTCAAAGTTTCAGTTTGAGTGCATCCCTTCGTTTCTATGTATATGTTGAAAAGCAGACACTTCAGTGCGCTACCATTCTCCATAACTGAATCATGTATGTGCTAAAACAAACCAAACCTATTAGATCCACCATGAATATTAAACCCTTGACAACTCTGTCACAAAGAAGAAAACGGGAATTGCATGGCTTACCTCCAGAAAGTAAATGCTTTAGACTGCGTGTCCGGATCTTCAAGGTTCCCTCCTCAAGATCACGTATTAAATACCTTTACCACAGAAGCGAACATGAAAATAATTTGTTAAACGGTATTTTCTTTTTCATTAAGTGATGCAAATCAGGAAAGGAAATATCCCCCGACAGAAAATATATTTAAAAAATCATCCACTAAGATTCGATAAAAAAAAAATCTACACGTAGATACTCGTAATATATAAGTTGGGCGAATATATTATCTCTTTATTTTTTTTCCTTAATTTGTTACAAAAATTAATACACAGAATAATTTTTGAAATCTTTTGTATTTTGTAAAGGAATATATTCTGAAATCTTTCCTTTCTGAAATCTTTGTCAAAATAAAAATTACGGTACTAACTTTTCTGATTTTTGAGTATTAAGGAAGTTTTTTTAAAAAAAAAAAAAAAATCACGGTTTTTTATTCGATTTTTATTTTCTTTCCCTTTTTTTAAACTTTCCTAATACTTAAAAATCCAACTGCTCGATTGCCACTAAAAATTTAACGGTTTTAGATTTTAAAAAACTCATGTAATCGAGGTGTAAGCAAATATTTATATTAATCGACCAATCAGATGTAGTTATTCTGTCACACCCCCAACACAAAAGAGGGTTAAAGACCATAGAGAAGGGGGTGAACACTACCTAAGGATGTGCACCTTGAGATGAAATTATGCTCCTCGAGATTCGCCTAAATTCAACGACCACGAAATGTAAGGAGATAAGGAATGTCTAAGCCAATAGAAATCCATGGTTATGTTCACCAGCCAATAAGAATGTAGGTTAAAACAACTTTCAATGTGGATTGAGAGATGGTATTGAGTGTTTAGGTAGTTGATTTTCGAGGAACCGTTTAATAGGGCTGCAAAGATTCATAATGAGATAAGGGGTGTCCTAACACTGGCTAGCATTCATTTACTTTAGAGAAAGGATCCCTTGACAATCGTTTTTTACAATTTGATGCCAATTTCTTTTAAACCTGCAATTTGAAGTTAATTTTTTGGTGATAAGTTCCTCCTAGAAAAAGCTAATGACATGTCAAGCTGATGTCCAAGAAGATTTTGATCCTGTTTTTTCTGTTTCATGGTGTGAACAATTTCTTGAGTTAACAGAATATTATCTTATATTAACCCATGATTCCTTACATTCCAATAGGAAACTGCTTATTCTTGGTTTTGGAATAAGCGTAGTGTTTGTTTCATCTAAGTTCTTCATAATATCACCTTAATGAAAAAAAACCTTTGAACCATTTCAATACCCTCATGATCAACTTTCTTTCAATGTGACTGGGAAAAAAAACAAAAGGAAATCCATTTGGACCTGGAAGTTCACATGGTTTCACATCCTCTTAGATTCAAAACTAAGTTAAATATCGTTATGGTAGGCAATGATTAATTTAAACAATTTTACATATCAAAATCAAATGAAAACGATATAAAGATAAAAGACAAGACAAGACGATATAACGTGGTTCGTCGATTGTCATCGACCTATTCCACATACTAGACCCCGTAGGGTTGATAATATTATTAATGCATCTCAACTACTTGATGAGATACAATAAATTACATTAAACACTCTTATTTATAGAGTAGTAAAAGATAAACTACTAGACCTATATTTTTGGTATGATAGTTATCCAAGTTTTGACTCCTCTTCACTTATCTTGATTATAGTCCAAGGTAATTAGATTATATATACAATACCTTGCGAACATGGCTTGATCTTTTTTTTTTGTACTTGTATACTGACTTGGTCCTTGTTAGTACCCTAGTATTTGGGCACCCTACTATTGGCTAAGTACAGCAATATAGGCGCCCAAGTACTATGTTTGGCAAGGCAACCAGGATATGCATAAGAGAAATGGGGCGCCACATCATTTGCCATGTCATCAATAGGATGCCACGTCGGTTGTCATGTCAACACTGGCTGGTCCATCTGCATTATGTAAGGTGCCACGTCAACTCTCAACCGCTGCCACGCCAGAATTCTGCGTTGCATTGTCAGCAGGTGGTCTACAGTCAGCAACATGTGGTTACATCTGGTGTGGCCACATGGCAGAACTGCACAGTTGTAACTTGACTGGACCGACGTGTGGTGAGCTACGACAGGGACACATGGGACTGATGTCGCCGGCCAAAGCAGGCAGTACCTGGATCGCCACAGGTATCGCCTTTTTTGGTTTGAACGGGTCAAGCCAGTTCATCTGGTTAAACCCGAACCGATTGAGTCAGTTGGTCCAACCAGGCCTGACCGGTCCGACCCAGTCCAGTTCGGTCTGTTTTCTTGATTCCCTTTCTAAGTCTTCTTCTGGCCTATTGGCAGGTGTTCATCTGATCTGTTTGCGCGAACCCACACCTGTGGATCCATAGGATAGTTCCAGAGACTTCTGGAACATTCTGGAAACCCTTAATGACCATGAAACCACCTTTTACAAGAAGACTCTGGAATATTCCGAAAGACTTACAAGTCAAGTTATCACAGGTAATCCTTATCTCGAAATTAAGGTTTGACCTACCAACCAACCATATAAATAGAGGGATCATGAACATCAAAAGGTACGCAATATTTCTCATATACATTCACCTGTGCAAAACTCCTATTGACTTAAGCATCAGAGAGTTTAATGCAGGAAACTCCCCCCCCCCCCCCCCCCCCCCCCCCACACACACACACACACCCCACCACCACCACAATTACGTTCCCGCGTTCTACATCAACGATTACTGTGGCTATGTAAAAATTTATTCTTGCACAAACATTGCGCCAACTAAGGGGAGTTCGATAAACTTTTAAAAGCAAAATTTTATGTTGTTCGAGAGAAAGATGCTAAGGATCGAGGAAGAGGATTCACGGTCATCAACACCCAGCCAACCCTGGAACCAACCTAATGGATACCAGTATTTTTCCGAAGAAAACGTAGCAACTGGACGTGGTTAGGGATTCATGGATGGGCGGGTGAGATGCTCGATTTTTATGACACTGATGATTATTACGGTGACGATTATGATGACCTCGATATGATGACCAACTTAGAGTTCGTCATCTGAGGGTCAGACGTTGAAGACAGACGGAGTCAACGTCTGATGCTACCCGTAGCCTAGGACGTCAGATCAAACGGAAATCGAAACTAGAGAGGTCGATCTGTCTTTAAACGTTTAGGTCTGGTCGTAGTACCGACTGTAGACCTTCCAAGACGAATGTGCACTGAACGAGAAATCAGTCATGGCGATTTCTAGATCAAAACATTCGAGATACAATTTTCGAAATTATTGCGACAAATCGGAAGCGATTCAACCAGCAAGGATGTAGCACCCTGTGGGAAGAGAGTCAAAGTTGGGTCTGAGATCCACAGACCTAGAAGAGTTCATCAGCGGGATGACACTGAAAGCATCATCATGGATTCTTCGGTACCCGGGACAAGTTCTCTTATCTGTGTTTTCATGAGATCAAGCTCACTTAACACTGCTTCCATCTGGGACTTAAGAAAATCACAATCTATCACAGTACTTATGATCTAAGGAAACATATTACTACATTGTTTGATGAAACCATAATTACCATTTTCCATGTCAGCTTCTTCTATATTTTGATAGTTATAAGCATAATAGCAGGCAATTTCAGGCTTATTCCTTTGATACTTGGAAGAGTTACACCTTGTTCCACCAGAACTCTCTTCTTTTTACTTCCTGTCATGCTATAACTTCTCATTATTTCAGAGTAATATAGCAGAGAAACACTTGAATGAATCAATCTTTCAGGTGTTGTGGTATTTATATGTTTACAATACCACAGAAGGATTGACTCAAATATCGCATACCAAGAGTCCCATCAAGTTTGCGTTCTATTTTTTGAGTATTTTCGAAAAGAGTAATCTTTTTTTCGTGAAGAGAATGTGATGCCGGCTGGTGGATAGACATTACTTATTGAGTTTCTCGCACAGAAAACACTTTTTCGCGGTTCGCGAATCGGTTGGGTCTGAATGCACGCCATTCATTCGTACCCAACATCCCAGATTCTATGGACTTAGTGTTTTATGGAGTATGGGAAGTCCATACGTTCCTCAATTCAATTTTTTATGGCAAAGAATCATTAAACACTTAAAGATTTCCAAGTGATACTGAATGATCGGGGAATTATCCATGATTTAGAGCATTCCTTATTTTTCAGTACTGTTATTTTTAACACAAGAATTTAGTGTTATGGTGAGTTCCTTGATACTCACCATTTTTACGCCATCGTCTAGACTTTCTAGATGATTTTCCCTTGAAATTGTCATAGAAGTTACTGTCATCATGATATGATTCAGTATTGGAGGAACTTCCAGATCTCTTTCTTTGGAATTTTTTTATGTTTACGCATGGCGAAATCAGACAACACCTTGTTTAACTCTTCTTGAGTGACCAGGTCATCAAGAGATTGAGATCGGTTTCCTGTTAGAGTGGTTGTCCTTTTGGGAGATCTTTCTCGTGGCGTTTTAGATGTAGAAGCCATCTTATTCCACGGTTGATCATTAGGTATCCATTTTTCAATGATAGTTCTACCATGTTTCATGGGCGAAGGAGATCTCTTGGAGGCTTTATTTCTAGGGATCACCCATGGATTAGGCCTGTAGAGTTCAGACACGTTTTTTAGAATAAGGTTTAATGTGTGTTGCAGTTGATCAATCTTCTTATCCTTCTTTTGACTATTAAAATTTGTTTGAAGGTTGTTAGGGCATTGTCCGGTCAAACCCACTAGCGTTTGACAGTTCCCGAACCGTCCAAGTGAATATTCTGCGGGATTTCATACGGGTTAAACTTCTGACTCATTTATCTCTTAGTGATACGTATGATCTCCGTATTCTTGATGACTAGAGTTATTATGGCGGGATTCGAAATAACAATAAACGAAAGATAGGTAAAACGTAGACACAAGAACAGATTTACGAAGAAATATATCTTCTCTAGATTATGAACAAGACAATATTACAATTCTCTCTTTCATGCTCACAATCTCACTAAGCTTGCTTTTGCAACACGATGGTTACCTCACAAACTTCTTCTCTAGATTTACTAGATGCCTACGGTGTCCAAGCTATGAGCTAAGCACCTCTATATACAGTGGTTCGGTTTCCCGAAGCCTACTAGGAATCTATTTCCTGTTCTAAGAATCCTTCTTTCAAAAGAATCCTTCTCTATATAGGAATCCTTTCCTAAATAGAGTTCTTCCCTCAATTAACTTGAGGTCGACTTTTAGTTTCGTGAACCTAGTTGATTACTGTTGTTTGAACGATCTCACAAATCAATATTCAAACAACAACCTGAGTATAGTTCAGAGAACCGAACCCTAACAAGAACGTGGTTCTTGTAGATCTCAATAGAGATGGATTCACTCAAAGGTTATGAATCAACAAACTTACAATTACTTCAATTATATAGATCAGAGACAATATAATGCGGAAGGGAAAAGTAATGCAAGACACCTGAATTTTGTTAACGAGGAAACTGCAAACCTAGCAGAAAAAACCCGGGGCCTCGTCCAGATGTGAACACCCTCAGTATTAACCGAATACAGATGCTAGCCTACTCTCAGACTTTGGACTGGAATGTATCGAGACTGAATTCGCCCTACAAGCAACTCAGCTACCAATGTGCTCCTACGTTTCTAGGTTCCCGCAGAAACCTACGTACTTGATTCCCCTAGCTGACGTCCTTTACAGGCCTAGGAGTTGCTCCACTTCCCTTCGTGAATACTAACGCTACCTTGCCTCTAATAGGACGCCTAAAAGTATCCAAGTAATTAAACAAGAATACGATTGTGATTTCCTTTAGACTTAAAGTCAAGGTTAATGGAAATCTGATATGTTGAATAGGGCTTATTGATCTAGCCTAAATAACTTTACCTCTTAACGTTTGACGAACTTAGTAGTAAACCTAGTTCGTGAATATACGTTATGGAACTTCTAGGGTTTAGGATACAAGATCTACCTTACGAAGTTTCTATCAAATCTTGGTCGTGATAAGATTGAAAATATTCAATCGACCCAAGATATAGGATCAAGAATTTAACTTCCGACATGTGTTTCACGATCCTCAAGTGAAGTCTTTCAATACTCGTAGTCCAAAAGGACTTCGAGATGACGACCAACCTTTATGCAAGGATACACAGATGTGTAGAGGATTGAGATTGTATCTTGCAGAAAGTCATCTATTTATAGTGATCACCAAGGGAGGCTTTGCTTAAAGTTTAAGCAACCTTGAGTAGGGCTCAAGCAAGTTCCAAAACTAAGAAGGTCCATAGCTTGAATACCCGTTCTCAATCTTCTATCAACTTTGGGCTAGGCCAATAGTTAAAAAAGACTCAACCTTGATTGAAGGTTTGCGACTTCTGGTCCAAATCATGTTTGAACATCGCTTGCGACTTCTGGTCCAAATACTTGTTTGAACATCGCTTGGATTAAGTAGTTGAATTACATGAGCCAAGTAATGACGAGTCCGAGAACTAATCATGCCTAGACCGAAAACTTCAAGAGATGAAAGTTGAAAGTTTTCTCATGGCTTATATGTACGCGTTCATGAACGCGTTCATAGAGCAGTCAAATGGAGTTCAGGAGAATTCAGGAGAATCCGTAAACTCGTATGTACGCGTTCATACAGACTTATCTCGTTCTCTGGAATGCCATAAACAACACATGTACGCGTTCACCGTTGAGTTCATTTCAAGAGACAATTCAAAATACTCTACCTATACACAATATCACGATGTGACAAATGCAAAGGCGAAGAATCCTAGAATACCTTCGGATCATATAAACAACATCATAGACTATTGGTATGATAGAAATGGTAAATACGATACGGAAAGGAAAAACCTTTCTAACCTTTAGCGAGGACGTTATGATTTATCAAGTAGTAAGCTCTGGTCTTCGTCTTCAGCAGTCTTCGTCTCGATTACCTAAAACTATCCTAGTCCGAGGTTATAGAGTAAACTTATCAAGGATTGTGTTTTTGTCTCATAAACTTGACAACTGACTTGAGATAGCAATATCAGTGGGTTCAACCAAGCAATGCTCTAACAATCTCCCCCTTTGTCAATTTTAGTGACAAAAACCAATCTTATATATGGATTCAAAAAGTAAAATCTTTTAGCCCTAACCATAATGTACTTGATCTTCTTGTAATCTTCAGCATCTTCAGATAAGAGTGTTCCTGCAAGTGAAGATTCAAGGTAGAGATAATAAACTTCAAAGTCACCACACAACTTGGTTTCTAGAAGGACATAGTCCAACAAGAGTTTGTTATGCAATTGAGTAGTATATAAAACATGTAAGTATATTCCATCGATGCTTCAAGATACTACACAATTTGATATGTTCCCCCCCTTACTCAATACACTAACTTTTGTTATGCCATAACAAGCACATCGATTTTACTCCCCCTATGACAATGCCGTAGACAATTGTCGTAGTAGATAGAAAGATTTTACTCCCCCTTACTACAAGATTTCTCCCCCTTTTTGTCATAAAAATAGACAAAGAAAAAGAAATATAGGAATCCTCATAAAATCGCAATAGTCAATATAGACAAAGGTAAACATACATGAAACGAGAGATAAAAAGATGCAATTCTCTCGTAGATTCCACAGCCGCTCTCCCCAAAAAGATATTACCATGAAGCACAAGTTCAAAAGAACTCTCCCCCATAATGTGTCATTCCATATGGAACAACGCGACTACCTTCCCAAGCAAGGTTTTAGAATAAATTCTTGGGTACAATTTTCACAAGTGAAATTGTAGATATGTTTTTCTTTCATAGCCAGTTACGGTCAAATAGGAATTCAAGGTTTAATCTTCCTACTTTCTCAGAGAGTTTCGGTCAACCATCGTCTTTAGATAAAACATTAGGTTACCCCTTCCTAGTGGTTGTAAGACTAAGAATTAAAGGTACAACATTTAATCCAGCGGAGTTCAACATTGTAGTCTAGGAGGTACCTTATTATCAAAAATCGTCTCATCTTAGCCATAAGAGTCAGAAGCATGTATTTTGATACTCTATCATGAACTGCTTTACCTGAATGGGTAGTATGGCTAAAAAAGCAAGTTCACGGTTTTGCAATACATTCATAAAGATAATCAATTAAGATCAAGCATTGCATTCATCAATTAAGATTTTAATTTAATAACCTCGATTAATTGATTAAGAAAAAATTGCAATTTAAGCAAATCACTCATAAAAATTTAAAGTCAAGATGACTTAGGCAGGAATGCCTCTTATTCTGAACAAAGATTTTTCTCATCTAGATAATGTAAAGAAGAAAAAATTATTCTTCAGTTACCTCTTTCTCTGGTTCTTCATAGGTAGTCCAGTCTTGTTCAATAGCAGCAACTCTTAAGGTGAGATCAGTGATGAGTTTGGTGAGCTTGTCGAGCTCCTTGCTTAAACTTTGAACGTGTTCAAGAACAACGTCAAGTTTCATATCAGATGCCTTTCTCTGTTCTTCAGAAACACATGGAATTGAGCATTGAGCAGATAATGCTTGAGTCATACTAGATTCACTGTCTGAAAATTCAATTCGAATCTTTTTACAGGAAGGAAGAACAATTGTCCATGTATTGTCATTCATATTGCAGTTTTAGTTCTATGGAGAGAAAATTTCCTTCTTTTAGACTGATTGAATAACCCTTCCTACTCTTCCCTTTATAAGGTTCAGACACAGAGTTTATGATTTTAAAGGGACAGGTTTTCGTTCATGAGAAGTCGCGAAAGTCCTTTAGACATCAGTTTTTTATTGAGGTAAAAAGACAGTTTAAGCTCAGTGTGACAACAATGGTTCATCTTATAAAACAATTTTACCCCAAATAATAAGTTTAAAAATGTCAACAATATGATTTTAAGAGCATATATTCCTTTTGGCTTGCTCATAGATGTTCCCATGGATCCCGTTCTCGACTCTTGCCTTAGGAGCCAGAGGCAAGGAGAATTCTATAAGTAGCACAAAAGTGTTGACACCCACATCGAGTCATTACATTTTGGACTCTAAATTGCGATGTGATAGCACCATTTGATTACAAAATTTAGCTTCGGCTCACTGCAACATCAGGAAACGTAAGATAGGTGTTGTAAGACAATTATGATGACAACATTGGTGATCATAAACCATCAGGACAAAGGATCACATAATCCTTTGAGCGTGGACACATCTCTTTTGGAGATTATTGCTCAACAAATATAAGAGATGATAGAGTATTGTCTTATTTAGGTAATAGGTAAATATTTGTTTGTTCACGGTCTTAAACGACTTTTTAAACAGAATCCTATTTTAGACCTTTTCTCGCTACAAGGATTACAAATAGCGAAAGTCCTGTCTCTATTGAGAAGGGGACAGCAGGGTCCAGTCTATAGGACTTCGTGAACTCCTCTTATTTCTTTTAGATGAGATCCACGAGCTGCTAGTAGAGGACATACCTGGATGATCAGTCTTTTGAATCATGTCTGATAGATTCGTCTCCATGAAGTGAATAATTTTTCTGCAATTTGAAAGAGACTTGTTAATATTTTTCCGAAGATCAGAGTTAACAGGTTTATTATCTTTAATGAACTGTTTGACATGCCTTTTCTCAACCCATTTCCTTACGGTTTTAGGGGAGGCTGTCTTTTTAACAGAAGCAGTAATTGTAGTTCGAGATCCAAGATCACGAGGAGGTCTCATATGAGACAACTTCTTTGGAGAAGTTCTACAATTATTCACCTTTTCACTTTCAGAGAAAGCTTCTTTTAAAGTAGACAAACTGTCTAATCTGTTCCTAAGTATTAAGTTAATTCTCTCAACTGTTGAGTTTCAATGTTATGAAGATACATTATATTAGAAAGAGAGTGTATTTCAAAGTTCTGAATACGAGACTCAAGGTTTGACAATTCAAGCATGAATTGTTCCCTGTCTGCTTTATGTTTAATCCGTTCTTTTTCAAGATCTTTTTGAAGCAGAGTGATCTTTTCTGTCAAGAGACAGATTCGCTTATCTTGATGGATATCATCATGTTGAGCACTTAATGATAAGCAAGATGAATGCATACAGAGATCCTTATGCAATGGAGAGAGCCCCAAGCGTTCCTCTTCTGGACAGTCGAGAGTTGCGTTGAAGGCTTTCAGTTTATCACAGTAGTCTTTGTTAGGGCAATCAGGAGAGATATGTCCATAACCTAGACATTTGAAGCACTGTGGTAAATCCTCTGTATTTTCCCAATTATGTTTTTTGTTGGGAGGAAAAAAAAAATTTGTGGGTTCTTTTTCTTTTTCAACCATTGAGAGACGAGAGAAATAAATTTTCGATCCTCATCATCAAATACAAAATCAGGATTGTTATCAAGAGGTGTCTCAGGGGTCTGAGCTTTTAGGGATATGACTTTACTTTGATGCTCGTAATCAATGATTTTTAGTTTAGAAACCAAATCACCTCTTGATATGTCATATCCATGTTTTTCTTGGATGGCATGTTTTTTCGAATCATATCTGGGAGGAAGAGACCTTAGAATTTTTCGCACAATATCTCTTTCTTCGATAGTTTTCCCTAGTGATAGAGAGGCGTTCACGATTTCAGAGAGCTTGTGTTCAAATT
>JAJJMA010247353.1:0-15400 GCA_023529015.1 Papaver nudicaule
AAAATTCTCATGAGGTGATTCATGCAATAGCTCGCAAATGGATTGGTCAAGCGGCTAGACGGCTAGTTGATGCATTATTGAGCGTTTTTAATTCACATTTCTTTTTCATGGTTCGGATTAAAAATGCTGTCGATGACATTTACGATTTAGATTCAACAATATTCTAAATTGATTTGGCACGAAAAAAATCTCTATGGTAGAACTAGTTTTCGTTTATGAGATGATTTAAAAAATTAAGAGCACTAATTCCATTCTGCACCGCTATGTTTCTCCATATAAGTAGCATGAAAATGCACCCTTTTCATGCCCGGCAACCCTAGAATTAGAGCATCTGGATCACTGGATTAGAGCATCCCGCCGACGTGTCGCGTCATCCACCATAGATCCAATAACTCGGCGCCCCACACAAAAATCCAACGGAACACATCAAATCTTCCATCTTTTTCTCTTTTCTCTTCTCCCCCGTTGGATGTTTAACTTTTTCAATCGTGTGGTGGATGGCGCAACACGTCGGCGGGATGTGTTTGGGCGTTGAAATGCTTGGGCGCTGAATAGCATTTCTGTTTAACAAAGTATTCAGTACTGTGTAACGTACGGAGTGCGAAATGTCTCATTTGTTGCAGTTGAATTAAAAGAGAGTAAGTAACAACTGAACCTGTGAGGGTTTTCTGCCGTTTCGTTCCACATAGGATACATAGGGTTATTATTACCAGCAGCTGCAGGTAACTCCCTCGTGTTATAACCGATGATAACCAGTTAAAAACAGCTTTTATCGGTTACTTTTGTTTCTTTCTTCTCTATTCAAAGAGAGAAAGGGAATCTTCTACTGTAGCCTCCTGCCTAACTCTCCAACTCCCTTCCTCCTGCTATTTATACCACTTTCTGAACTCATGCTCACTTTTTCCTTTCCTTCTCTCTCTTAAACACACACACATTGTGATTTCCGGCTAACTCATCGGGATCTTACCGTTGATTCAACCGGAAATACTTTCTTTCTCTCATTTCAAAGTCATTTCAAGGTTAGTAATCTCTTTCTCTTATTTCAACAGATCTGATTTATTTATTTTTTTGTTTTTTTTTTTTCAGATCAAACTTGATCTGTATAATTTAGCTGGTTTTTATTTTTTCTGTTCTTAGTTTTTGTTTGTAAATTTTTAGTTAAGATCATAATTAAGTTGTTAATTGTATAATGTACTTCTTTAATAGTGTCTTATAAAGACCTAATCTCTCTTTGTTGTTTTTTTCTTGAAGATAAATTTCTTATCCTTATCTTTTAATTAGTTTTGTTTGTTTTATTGTAGAAATTAGAAAATAATTAATTACTTTTAAACTGATGATTAAACTTTGTTGAACTGTAGATCCCTCTGTAAATTATAAAGAGAGGCCAAAGAAAGTTTGGAGTAGAGGAGGAAGAGTCATATTTAAGAGTAGGGAAAGAGAGGAGAGGCATGGATGGAAATAAGGATTACAATTTGAGTAGCTTAAGAAGTGTGAATTCACACTGTTCGGCTTCCGAAATGGATGATTATGATTTCTCAAAGCTTCTTGATAAACCAAGACCATTAAACATTGAAAGAAAGAGATCATTTGATGAAAGGTCTCTTAGTGAGTTGTCTATTGGACTTAGTAGAGGACTAGACCTTGAAACATGTTCTCCTGGTGGACGTTCCGCTTTTGATACCCCTGCATCATCAGCTCGTAATTCATTTGAACCTCATCCCATGGTCTCCGAAGCTTGGGATGCTCTCAGGCGATCGTTGGTTTACTTCAGGGGTCAACCGGTTGGAACGATTGCTGCTTATGATCACCAATCAGAGGAAGTTCTCAACTATGATCAGGTTAACATGCTTTCCTTCGTATTAAACTTCATTTACTTGATAGATTTAAAACAGTTTGGATTAGGTAACTAATCATGACTCATTAATGGTTTACACAGGTCTTCGTTCGTGATTTTGTACCAAGTGCTCTGGCCTTCTTAATGAATGGTGAGCCAGAAATAGTCAAGAATTTCTTATTAAAGACTCTTCACCTTCAAGGGTGGGAGAAAAGAATAGATCGGTTTAAGCTTGGAGAAGGTGCAATGCCGGCAAGTTTTAAAGTGCTTCATGATCCTATTAGGAAAACAGATACTTTAATTGCAGATTTTGGTGAGAGTGCAATTGGAAGAGTTGCTCCCGTTGATTCGGGTTTTTGGTGGATTATTCTGCTTCGTGCATATACAAAGTCCACGGGGGATATGTCTTTGGCAGAAACAGACGAGTGTCAGAAGGGTATGAGGCTTATACTGGCTTTATGTTTGTCCGAGGGATTTGACACGTTTCCAACCTTGCTCTGTGCAGATGGATGCTCCATGATCGATCGAAGAATGGTAAGATTGTCGTTATCCCATTTAAGAATTCTTTCCTAATTATTGCGCAAATACAGCTCTTTGTGTTAAGTAGTACCATGTTTTTAATATAATCTAATTGGAAACAAGCCGAGTAAAACAAAACTACAAACGTTCAGGGTCTTGTTTTGGTATGAACGTGTCTGTAATAGATCTTAGGTGTGCAGGCATGCACTTTGATCTATTTTGACCTTATATATTTCCCATAACTTTCCAATTCTGAAAGTCCATGGAAGTGGTTCTCTTGCATGCAGATAAATACAAAGTCACTCTGAATTTGTCGAATTCTTCAAATTCACCAGTTCGTAACTAGTAAAAGTAGCCTTTTGTTTCTTGCCTTTTCGGCTCATTCGTAGTCATTTCAACCTCTGGTCAGTTTGACCAATTCAAATACATCGGTGGATCTCTGTCTGGGAAACACGTTTAAAGAAAAGTCTTTTACCTGTCAACATATTTAAAGTTTTAGGTACAAAATAATTTCTTTATATCAATATTTTCTCTATTTTCCTGATTGGCTGGACAATAAATAATATGAATGGTCAAGGGAATACTTCAATAAGTAAGTGAGTCTGTTATAACGTTTATAGAAGCAAGAGTAAGTTTGCCATTTTAGATGTTTAATGAAAATAAATGAATAAGAAATATCTTGAAATACTTGGGCTCTGCTTAGTTCTTTGTTCTCATCTCTTTTCTTGCGGTTCTATACACTTCGGTCCATCTTTGATTGGGGTTTGAATCCTGAATCAAAATGACAATTGACAACCTTTGAGCCGTCTGTCACAGAATAGCATGAGGTTTGAAGGTCTTACACATTTTCGTCATCCTCAACTAGATTTGCATGACATCTTTTATCATCGGCTAGCCTTAATCCATGCTTCCCTGCATATGTCTATCTGCAAATGTCTCGTGCTTCAATTATTTACTTCATGTTTTGACAGTTTTTCACATGCCTTCACGTTCTTAAAACATGTTCATGGGCTGCTCTTATACATTGCTTATCTCTTTTTATAATAGTACAATGGTTAAGAGTTCGAAATATGGTGTCCCTCCATAGGAGTTGCTGAGTCTTTCGATTAACATGCGTCTTTGATTTTACATACGAATGTTGTTACAGTTTCTGTCTCACGTCCTCAGGATGTTTCTTTCTCTATTCACATTCTTCCTGCTATCCCTATGTCACATTGTTTGTTTTACTGGTGCTTTGTGTTGATTCAAATGTATCTCAAAGGTTTGGCAAACGAAACTCCCCACCCCACAGTTTTGAAAAAGTGTAGAATCATCTAAACAGAACTACTTGAAAATTGTAGAATAGTGTTTGAGACCCATTACATATGCAGCACTCAGCAGTTGGGGTAGTATATTCCTTTCAAAGACTTACTAAATCTTTACCTGCTGCGGCCTCTCACTGCAGACGTTTTGCGTAATATAAGCTCATCCTCATCCTTATTTTCTGGGTTTTGCCTTGCGTTTACATGTTTTTGTTTCATTTCTTTTGATGCAAACTCAATTTTCACAGGGAATTTATGGTTATCCTATTGAAATTCAAGCTCTCTTCTTCATGGCCTTGAGGTGTGCGTTGACCCTACTTAAACATGATGCAGAAGGAAAAGAAATGGTGGAGCGAATTGTTAAACGTTTGCATGCTTTGAGTTTTCACATGCGCAGTTACTTCTGGCTTGATTTCCAGCAGCTTAATGACATATATCGCTATAAAACTGAGGAGTATTCTCACACAGCAGTTAACAAGTTTAATGTCATTCCCGATTCAATTCCAGAGTGGGTGTTTGATTTCATGCCAACTCGTGGTGGATATTTCATTGGAAATGTCAGTCCCGCTAGGATGGATTTCCGTTGGTTTGTCCTAGGAAACTGTGTTGCCATTTTATCTTCACTTGCAACTCCCGAGCAGTCCATGGCTATAATGGATCTTATTGAAGAGCGCTGGGAAGAACTGGTTGGAGAGATGCCTCTGAAAATATGCTATCCAGCAATTGAAAGCCATGAATGGCGGATAGTAACAGGTTGCGATCCCAAGAACACCAGATGGAGTTACCATAACGGTGGATCATGGCCAGGTAAGTCTATCTACTGTTCACTGTAACTTCCGTACCTTATTGGACCAGTAATTATACTGATGTGTTCTTTTTTTTGTTGTGTTTTCGCCCCTATTGTGACAGTACTTTTGTGGATGCTAACGGCTGCATGTATCAAAACGGGAAGGCCTCAAATTGCAAGACGAGCAATTGATCTAACTGAAAGCCGAATGGCCAAAGATGGTTGGCCAGAATATTATGATGGAAAACTCGGAAGATATGTTGGAAAACAAGCAAGGAAGATGCAGACATGGTCTATTGCTGGATATTTAGTGGCAAAAATGATGTTGGAAGATCCATCTCATTTAGGTATGGTTTCTTTAGAAGAAGACAAACAGATGAAACCAGTGCTTAAGAGATCAAGCTCATGGACTTGCTGAGAGGAAAAAAAAAAGAAAGAAAAACTGGAATGAAATGAGAAGAAAAGAAAGAGAGAAAATAGGAGGCAGGCAGGAAAAAAGAGAGGTGTGAGATGTTTGTTAGTTTTAAGTTTAATCATTTATGTTTTTACAACTGTTTTAGTAGGTTTGTCTAGATTGTTCACTTGGTCTGAAAACAAGGGTGAAATATCTGGTATAAAATGCAATAAACAACTGCCCTAATACATCTCATCTGCTTTTAGCAGATGATTGTTCTGTTTTTTGTAAAGCTACTGTTACTGAAGTTAGAAACCTTATGAGCTTTCTTGATACTTTTGTGTTTCCTCTAGTCAAGCCATAAATTTGAAAAGTGATTCTGGGGCTTCAGTTTTTTGAAAATTTTTGAAGCCCCTGCACTATTTACTTCAAATGTCCAGCCGAATTATAAGGGGGTGTAAAAAAATCGTGAAATGACTAAGTTAACCTTATACTAATTTATACTAATTTTTACCCAAATTTACCCCACCCTAATTACAAACATAAATACTTATATCCCACACAAAAAAAATCAAAACCTAACAATCAAAACATCAAAATTTCTCCCCTCTCTTCTCCTCTCTTACCTCTCTTTTCTTCCCCATTTCCTCTCCACATTTCTCATTTTCGAGTTTTTGATCATGGATGGAACCAAAACTGATGCAACAATGGAGCAGCAAAGGTAAGCATCCAAACCCACTCTCTTGTTATTGATTTTGGTGCTAAAACTAGGTAAGATTCACTCCATGAAAATCAAAAAACGAGTTCCAGAACTACTTACGGCTGGCTATTAGAGCCGTAAGTCCATCTTACGTCTCGCATCTGAAGAACAGCTAGCCGTAAGTAGTTTGTTAGGTAAGCCATTAAAGCTTCAGATCCAAGCCGTAAGTTCAGTTTACTAGCCGTAAGTTAGTTACGTCTCATTTCGATACTTTAGTTAGTAGCCGTAAGTTTCTGTAAATCAAAATTTTTTTGTCGCAAGGTTACAGGCCGTAAGTGCAAACTTATCAGCCGTAAGTTTAGTTACGGCTTCATATCTATTTGGATTAGTAGCCGTAAGTTACACTGACAACCAATTTTCTCACATTTCTCTGCCATATTTTGCGCTTCAGAGTACCAGACTCAAGTGCCGTGGTTGTACCAACTGAAATAATGGCTCACCGAACTGTTGCTGGTTCAAAGTTTACACAGAAGGAAGATGCTTGTCTTTGCGCAAACTATATCATTCACTATCCGACGAAAGAGCAATTTAAGGCTTTCAAGGGATACTTGGAGTGGGGCTTGCCTCCTGAAACCTGGTGGGACATTACACAGGATTTTTGGACAGAAACCAAGAATCCGATGACGCGCAAAAGGGTTGTGCTGATGCTACGATGGTCTAAAATTCAAAGACGGGTTCGTGAATTCATGAAACTAGTGGCATTCATCAACCGATGTTGCCGTTTTGAGGGTGAAACCGATGAAGACATTGTCAAGAGGGCTCTAAGGGAATGGACTCGATGGCACAAAAAGGAGTATGAAGCTCATTATAGGCAATGTAGGAAGTTTTTTGTGAAACTTAACGGTAGCAATGGTGACTTGATATAAGTAAGTCGTGATGGTGGTAAAAATCAATATGTAAGGCATCTATGTGGTAAAAAATTATATGTAAGGCATCTATGTATGTTGAAAATTAGTATTTTTTTTATAGTTACAGGAGTACTTACGGCTACTGAAATTACCCTGGTACCAGCCGTAAGATAAGTTACGACTACACTTTCCCAGACGTGTCAAGTTACGGCTACTGAAATTAACTGGGTTTAAGCCGTAAGTAAGTGAAATTTCATAAAACATAACTCCAAAAAGTGAAGTGTTTGCCAAAATAATCCAAAATACATTCATCATCATGTTTCAACAAAAAAAACAACAAAAAACACAACAAAAAACACGTATCACTAACAAAAAACATGTATCACCAACATCTTCAAGCTTCTTTTTCCTCTTCATCCAAATCTCTCAACGGTTCTTGTGGTTGTTGGGCTCTTTGCGACGCTTTTATTGCATCCCAAGTGTTCATTTCTGTCTCGTATTGTCCACACCATTCCCTAGCTATCTCTTTGTTCAACGTTGTAGGGGACAACGGTGGTAATGGGCAACCATCTTCTAACTTAAGCCCTATGAAATGACATCCTCCAATTTGTGCAATCACAAGACGGCGAGGCTTGCCAAGATCTCCATGTTCTTGACTATACCTCGCATAGCGGGGAGTGTACGTGTTATTACCACCACGGGAGAAGTAGTGAACAACGCATTGGAATTCATCGGCAATCAAGTGCCCGCATTCCGGAAATGCCATCCAATTTCCCCTTGACATAAGATCACCTTCCCCGATGAGTCTCCTATTCATTGCCTCTAGTCTATCATTGTCGTCCCCGGGACCCGACAACAAATAGTAGTAAACATCCGGCTCTCTATTTAATCTTGCATACAACAACATCCTAACATAGGTGGGTTGGTGCACCGCGGGAAAGGGTCCTAGTTGTTCCGATGTAACATGGTAACCACAATTTCCATCGCCCTCTACATCTTCCATGGAGATTATGTAGTCATGAATTATAGATGGAAGTTGCTCCATCCACTCATAATAAATCATGTGGTAAGGCCTATGAATGTTTCCATGTTCATCCAAAGGGGTTCTAAAGTTACCACAAGGTTCGCGACGTACCTCCTTCCCATGCTTTAAAACCCTCTTATTGTCAAGCTCTTCAACAACCACATCCGGGGTGTTCCTCTTCTTCACTACCGGGGTGCTTCTCTTCTTATAAACTTTGATTGGTAGCCTTACTATTGTTTGTTCGGGGGATGTTGCCACACCCTTGCCTTTGCCCATCACATCTTTATCCTTCACATTCCCTTTTGTTGGAGTGGCAACCGTTGGAATCTCCTTCACATTGGGTTGACGACTTGTTGAAGCTTTTCCCGTTGGAGGTCGTTTACGTTTGTTTTTGTTGACAAATGCTTGAAGGGTGCATTCCATGTCGTCTAAACCTTTCACCTCCTCCAAGTTCTTCATCATCTCGAAGTCTTCACTCTCTCGTTGCTTCATCAACTCAAAGCCCGAGGGGTCTCTTGTCTTTGACGCAATATTTCTCTCTCTTGCATTCGCACGAGCAACTCTCTTTGTAACCTTGGTGTTAGGCCTACCCCTACTATCCTTCTTCTTATCCGGTTCAAAAAGATCACATCTAGTGTGTGCATGAGCCCATTTTCGATACCGTGCGCACCAAGATTGCCTTTGTCCCACATTCATGTCCTTCCAATACTCCCTCGTTGCTTCATATTCATATGTCTCATTAAACTCTCCACCAAAATCGTCGTCGAAGACTTGTTCTTGGAATGAAAGTTGCCTCCAAAATGGATCGATCTCGCCAATTGGGACCACACCATCCGTGAAAGTCGCAAATCTATGGCAACATGGGAGTCCCATGGATGACATGTTGGGACAAATACACACATTGGGGTCGAATTCACCGTTACGATATTTCTCTCGTTCCTTCATGACTTCCTCGATAGCCCAATGGGACACAAAATGGGTGATTCCTTCGAGACAAGGTTCGTTAAGGTACTTGGTGTGCATATTCATTCGATTATGTTCAAAAGCTCCCTTAATCGTATCTAAAAGATGTTTAAAATACCTTTTCATGGCATTGTAAACCTTAACAAATCCACCATCACCATTTAAAAGATTTTTTTTGAACCGGCCGTGACAGGACTCCATGGAACTTGTTGCTTGGTTCTTGTAGTGCTTGCGTTGATTGGTGAAAGCCGCGACAAACCGATGCCTATGAGGGACAAACCATTCCTCCTTTAAGTACCTTTTAACTTCAGGGATACGACTCCAATAGCTCAACATCTCACTTGCCTTCTCTTCTATTCCTTGATTGTAAGTGCCCAAACTATATCATCCCATTGTACCAAGAGTTTTGCCCATTCATCTTTGTTGAACTCTTCCAATTTTTTCAACTCCTCTAACCTTTCTTTCATTTTCGCTTCCGGTAGTTTCTTAGCTTTGATGTACTCTTCTTTCATTGTTGGTGCGATAAGAGGCTTGCACTTTACTTGTACGCTATTCCATGCGTGAAAAGTGCAAAGCATGTTGTGAGCATCCGGAAAAACACTATTGATCGCATTCATTAAGGCTTGCTCTTTGTCGGTAATAATGACACCCGGATAATGATCTTCATGGTATATATACTTCAATTGTTGCAATGTCCAAACATAGCTTTCCTCGGTCTCGTCCATCATATAACAAAAGTCGATGGTAAAAGGTTGCTTTGTAGAAGTTTGACCAACTAAATGCAAAAGAGGTAGACGATACTTATTGGTTTTATAAGTACAATCTAACAATAGAACTTGGTGATTGCACCGCGCCAATTTTATGAATTCCGGATGAGCAACAAACATGTGGGTCACTTTGTGGTCCGCGTCCTCCTCGAAGTAACAAGTGAATTTGTCTTTCAAAGCTTCAAAAAGTTTTTGTTGAAGATCGGACCTACCTTGCCATTTGATTCTCTTTGCTTTAGAGGTGGCGTTGTAGATTGTTCTCAAATTCGAACGATTTTCCGAGTTTACATGTTGGAGGTTGCCAAGAATATCACGAGGAGGTACATTTCTTTCGTACATCCCTTCCACCAAAATTTTTTCATCGAGAGTTAACCTTGTAGCTAAATCATGTTTATAAAAACTCTCGGGAGGATCGTGGTTGTGACAACCGCTTATCACCGTCTTCAAAAACCATCTCTCATTTTGCTTGTTTAGAGCAAATTGGAGTCTAAAAGGGCAATTCGTTTTCTTTGTAAAGGTTTTTGGGGTCTTCCTATTAATCTTCAAAAGCTTCCGCACGCTGCCTTTCTTTGCATGACTCTTATACACTCCACTACACTCGCACACTAATTGAAAACGGTTATAGGTCACATTACTTCCTTTGACTATCATGCACATCTTGTTTTTAGCATGTTCAATAGCCCATTTGACGGCTTGTTCCTTGTCCGGCCATGTCTACATTAAACCCAATAATTAGATATCTAAACGTTTTAAATAATATTTAAAAAACACGCATTCATATACATAAGATGGTGCGCTTACAATTGTTCGGACATAAGGTGCATAGTGAGCGGTAGTGTCATGCCAAACACGAGTAGCCGGCCTGTGGTTGATTATTGATGGGAACAATTAGTGGCACAACCTACACAACATAAAAAAAAAAGTGTTAAATTAGTCACCATTGCAAATTTACGTCTGAGAACATAGGCCGTAAGTCTAGTTACGGCTATCATCGATACTTTCCACCCAAGCCGTAAGTAAAACTCAAAGTGCTTCCGAGAGACAGGAGTCAGACAGGAATAGTTACGGCTCATAATATTTTGTGATATGTAGCCGTAACCAAACTTACGGCCACTAATGTCAAAGTATTTAAGACGTAAGTAAGGCTCAAAAAATTGGTGCTCGCAAGCTTATGGGACGTAACTAAAACATTGAAGCCGTAAGTATGGGCATTGAATATTCCCATGCACAGACTTACGGCTGGTAACATCGCATCGGACATAGCCGTAACTTGATGTACGGCCAGAAAAATCCCCAAATTCTAGACTTACGGCGCGGATCTGAAGAACATTCAGACGTAAGTCTGAGTTACGACTGATAATACAAGCCGTAAGTTCCTTCTGGAACTCACAAAAATCACATTTTTTACGTGATTTCAACTGTCTTGAGAGGAATAAAGCATACCTGGTTGTTTTCTTGAGGTTCTTCTACATTGGGTACATTCAGGTTTGGGTAATCTGCAGGATCGACCTCGTATTTCTCGAGAAAGTCTTCACTTGTGCATACAAACTTTTTACCATCAAAGAAATTGTATAATCCTTCATTTCCTTCGATGTGTCTTTCAATGAAGATGTCGTCAATGGAAGGAGATACATCTACCTCCATTTGGGTGCTTGATTCACTCATTTTGGTTGAGTGAATCAAGTTTGAGTTTTTAGAAAAAAGTTGGGTTTTTTTTTTTCTCTCTTCTTCTTCTTCTTCACTTGATTTTCAGTTTTTTAACTTTTTTTTCCTAAGTTTTTCTTTTAAGTAAGTTTGTTAATCATGTTTTGGTTAATCATTGATTATCAGTTTGGTTTACTTAAGTTAATTTACGTATTAATTTACTTGAACAGTTACGGCTATCAATCAGTGTTTCTTAACAGACGTAACTGTACTTACGGCTAGGATAACTGCACTTACGGCTAGGATAACTGTACTTACGGCTGAGATAAATGTACTTACGGCTAGGATATAAAGTTATGCACAATTAACCAGAAAAGTATCCAACACCAAGATCAGCAAGCTCAAAGTCATACAAACCAACATCACCATTGAAAATATCCAAATAAAAACCATCCATAACAGTACTACTAACATCAACCATAAAAAGAGGGAAAAAAAAACAACACCTTTGGAATTCACACAAAATAAGCTGAAACACAAATTGTTCAAATTCCGGCCCTCGCTCTCTCCTCTGAGGTAAGACGACGAGCAGGAACCACAAATAGATAGCAATCACCCCAAGCAACCGCCCAACCATCAGGAGTACTTTTTACTGCCCCATTTGTAAACATGTTCCTCCTTAGATGGCGTGGGACATGAACACATAGTTTACATTCAAACCGCCATTCATCTTCTACCTCACCCACTCTTCTTCGTCCTAGATTACGAGGTGCTCTATTTGCAAAGTGATAATCACACACATTCAACCATTCAGGAAAATCTGCTCTATCGATAATGGGTGGTGTTTCCTCATCAGGTGTTTCTTCTCTAATTACAGGTTGTGTAGTTACAGAACTTGGTTCAGCGGTCCTGATGCAAATAAAAAAAAAAATATAATAATGACTTACGGCTCATAATATAGACTTACGGCTGGTAAGTCTGCGACACAAAAGTTTTATGAAATTATCAAAACTTACGGCTGCTAACTTTGGAGACGTAATTATTTTAAATCTACGGCTACATGTTCTTCAGATCGCAGCCGTAACTATGACTTACGGCTACAAACGTGGAGTTACAGGTAGCCGTAAGTAACCCTGGTTCGATTTTTTTTTGGTGTTTTTAGCTGAATCTAAGCTAAACAACTAAAAAAGGAAGTGGGTTTCGATTGTTACCTTTCGATATCCCTCGCGCCACCATTCTCAGCTGAATCCATCGAAGTTTCGAAAAAATCTAAGTTTTTGTAGGGTTTGAAGGAGGAAACGAGAAGAGGAAGAAGGAGAAGAAAGAGAAGAAAGAGAATTGGGTTTAGGTTAGTTTAGAAACGAAAAAATTTTAAGTTTTTTTGTTTTTAGTTTAGGTTAAATTAGATTAGGTTAATTTTTTGGTAGATTAGGTTAATTTTTTGTATTAAAGGGTAGTTTTGGTATTAAAAAAAATACATAGGGGGAGAGCACAATTACTTCGGGGAGACTGTGATCCGAGGGCTTCAGTTTTTTTCGAAGCCCCTGAATTACTTTTCATAAATTTTGATAAATCTGGTGTTTGTTTTATTGTTTATGCAAGAAGGTTCGTAAGCATACAAAATTTTTGGCTAGAATATTAAAGGTTACCAAAATATCCAAGGATGAAAGGTACCTAGTGACTCCATTGATTGAAGTAGAACCTTCACAACAGATAACCAAGAGAGAGTGATCTCAAAAATGTGAGAGGAGAGAGAAACTACTCTGCGAATCGGGCGACAAATGTGTCGACTCATTTCTACCCGATTCTTCTTCAAATCTTCATCCTCTTCCTCTAAATCATTCCTTAGTTCTGTTTTACTAGTATTTTAATCTAATCCTCATCTACTTTAACTGCCTACTCTTCTTCTTCCCTAGCTCGTGCTGGTCTCTGTCTAGCTATCTCTAGGGTTTTCTTGTTTTTTCTATCCGATGTCTTGCACGCCCTGTTGTGGCTTAATCCTTAGGATTCACATAATCTTCTTTTGATTTGTTGGCAAATATATTCTGAGTGCATGGTGGAATTTCAACACTTGTAACTTTGGATCTGATTGAGGTTCTTCAATTTAGGTTTTTTATTATCCTCTTCCAGATCTCATCGTTTATACCCGGATTTTGTGCTGACCTTTTTGTTCTCTTCTTGTTTCATCTCTGGGTTCTATAGAAGACGAAGTAATCATTACAACTGCTGTTGATTCGATAAATCCAAGATGGGTTATCTGTTTTTACTAGTTTTTCCCCATCTTATTTATTCTGTTAACCATAACTATCACTGGCACCTTAAACCTTCTGTCTTTTATTCTGTGTTCTTAATTCCCTTTGTTCTTTCTCTCGAGTCCTTTTGCCTATCAAATCTTCATCTTATGGCATCCTCTATTCCTCCTGTTCAAAATCCTCAGCCACCTGAACTTCCTATCTTGGCTGTTAAAGTACTAGGGAATGCTACTGCTTATAAGACCATTAGGAATCGTCTCAGATCGTTTTGGCTCCCGACCCGTATCAGTTCTATTCAGGATTCGGGTTCTAAAGGAGTTCTAAAAGTGTCTTTCTTCTCCTTAGCTGACAAACACACAATTATGGTTTCTTCAACCTGGACCTTAGGACACTATAATGTGGTTGTTGAAGATTGGGGCAAGTTTTCCTCTGATCCATCTGCGTGTTTCTTGAAAGCTATGTATTTTGTGCAGCTTCATAACCTTCCACCTTCTTCCAGAAATCTTAGTTCTATTGACGCTGTACTAAGGAGAGTTGGGAAAGTTCTTTATGTAGATCTTTCTCATGTCATTGCTAGGGTCTTGATCCTAATCAACCTCAAATTTCCTTTCTGGCCTGGTCATTACACTACTTACAGGAATGTCAAAGTTTGGGTCAAATATGTTTTCGAGAACCTTAGGCAATTTTGTTCTACTTGTGGTATGCAAGGTCACACTGCGAGGTACTGTGCTCGTACGGAGAAGCCCTATTTGTGTCAATTTAGAGTAACTCGTGCTGATTTTCCTTGGGATCAGCTGGACAAGGATATGGGAGGAAGACTCATTGAAGACATTCATGGTTTCCAACAACCGCCTCATTCTAATGCCTTCAGAGTGGTTCGTATCCAGGACTTCTTCCGTGTCAGGCCTTCAGTTTTGCAGCACCCTAATTTAGTTGCAACTTCTGTTCCTACCACTCCCATCCCACCTTCTGCTCCAACAAACTCACCTACTGGTCCTTCTATTCAACAGAGTTGTCCTGAGCCGATTCGTTCTGAACCTCCTATCTTGTCTTCTAGGACAAGAGACAGATATTCTTCGGACATTATTAATTCAACTTCTTCTTCAGCTGACACGGTTATTAATAACCTTGCACGTGTCTCCATTCTGGATCAACATCTTACACCTGTTTCACCTACTCCTGTTACTGCCCCAGAACCGGTTTGCCCTCAGACCTCTCCACGTTCGGAACCGGCTCCTCATGGGTCAGCTCAATTGCATCAAACAAGGCCCATTAACCTTAATGGGTTACTTTATGGACACCCTATCAGTGATGCAAAAGGCAAAGCCAAACTTTCTACTGAGACTCAACCTGCTCATCTGCAGGATATTATTCATCAAGGTGAGCATCCCTTATCAAGCTACCTTAACCTAAAGTATGCGTCTGATATTGGTGAATATATCCAACAACATCAAGGCTTTGTTAGACTGGATATCCAGATGGAAAATGGATGTCCGGCGGTGAAGGTGTACCACAGACACAGTGACCATCCTTTTAGAACATTTGAAAGGAGACGTGTTTTAAAGATTGAAGATCTTCCAGACTCAACTCCATCCTTTGCTGCTGCTCCTCCTCAACCAAAAGTAAGAAGAGTCGCTAAATTGGAAGATTTGTTTGAAAGAACACAGAGAGTTCTTAGTCCGGAGATGGAGGTTCCTACTTTAAGGGTCAGGAAAGGTCATCCACAAGAGCTTCAACAACAACAACAATGGTTTCTTACAGCTAACAATTTGCATTCTCTGCCTGATCTCCCATCACGTGTTTCGACTCAGCATACTTCTTCGACATCTGCCCCTGTGACCCACAACTTTCCGATTCTCAATCCATCTCCAACATCAACTGCTGTTAATGAGGGTGCTCACCCTGTTTCACCGGGGTGGCAAATTTCGGTTGATGAGGTGGATGTGGTGGATACCCTAGCTCATGTACTGGCTCAGGAGGTTAAGTTCTCAACCAGACACTCCCCGCAGGAGTAACTTAGTTGGTTTTTTCTTTTTGGATGCAGCTGAATCAATGCCTTAACCTTGCTGCATACAGTGGCGTGCACCACTCTACTATTACTTTCGTCTTCCATGTTTTTCATTAGTATGTCGGTCTGTACATTAGGTAGTACCACTGGTAACTTGTATTTGCATGTTTTTACTTTAGTTACTTTTCTCTGCATCATCGACGGTGTCCTATTTCAACTACTATTTCAGCTCATGAAATTTGGAGGTCTGACATGGATTAGTATCAATCATATGAAGTTCTGGCAGGATGAGGAAGATG
>JAJJMA010247356.1:0-17999 GCA_023529015.1 Papaver nudicaule
TGATTTTGGCTTAGGAAGTGGTCCATGTGGGACTATTATCTCCACTAGCAAGTCCCTGAAGGGTGAAATGGCATTTCCCTCGTTTATCTCCTTGTCAATACCTTTGGCTCGAAAGTGATTGGAAGTAGGAACACACAATAACAATATTTTTACAGTAAAACTAATGAAATAAGCCTGCCCCTTGTACTCTGCCGTCCTTGTCATGTCATAAGAGTATCAAATTGTGCCCAATTACTGTACGAGAACATTAATTAAATACCCCTATAATTAGAGTAATGTTACTCTTGAGCATATATAAGTTCAAATAACGGTGTCGATCAATTTAGAGTCAACCATGTTATGCATAAAGCTTATGAATTGTAAGAAGATTATATAATCAACAAGGTGTTTTGAAATGGGCAAGAAGAAGAATTGCAAAAGTTACAAACAGACTCAATCACGTTATGCATACTCTATCATTGAGCATTACAGAAAAGCACCAAGCATACCCACACTCGACACTACACTACTCTTTTGGTCTGTGCGCCTTGGTTCAAACAGGACATCTGAATTTGACACATCTGGAGGTGTTCTTCCAGCAACCATATCCAAGTACATGGCCGAAAAAACAGATTTCCTCTTTAAGAATCCCAAAATGTTAAAATGACACAATTCAAACTCCAAAAATTGTATCATACCTTCAGTTAATCACATCCAACAAACTTTATGCAGCATTTTAGCTAAAGAAATGCACCCACAGACCACAGTAGGATTGCCCTACTTAAAGTTTTTACACCAACTGTTAAATTCAAGCTCAAGCTAAGGTTGTTGACCGAATAGGCGAACCCAATACCATCCCACTATTGGATTTGTTGTTGCATACATTAAAATATGCAATGTTGCGTGCATCATATTTTACCATTTCCTGTTTCATGGAAACCTAAACGCAGAGCTTCATGACAAAAGACTCAGGTTTCTTTACAATTTGCCATATAAACACAAATTAATGAAAACCCCTAATATTTACAATACCCTAGAATACCGCAATACAGAATAATTTTATCATATTAGGATTTTGGAATCACATACCTAATTTTCAAAAACTCTGAACCACCATCTTCATCACCACCAATCAATTCTTTTTGGGAAATGGACGTTACCATCATTAATTAGATAGGTTGAAATCATCATCGTCATTATTAATTGCTTGAAACTGATCTCAATTTGCAGTTTTAGGGTTGTTAATGGAGATATTTCTGGTTTGAGAAAGAGAGTTGAGGGAGAAGATGAATTTTACGGTTTCAGTTTTAACAGTGAGAGAAGATAATGCATGATTCAGGTTTTGATCTTGTTGATGCTTGGAATCGAATTATTAAGAGTCAGAGAACGAACAAAGAAGATGATGAAATTCGAAAATTGAGAAAGGCAAGAAGTGGTCGAAGAACGATTTCATTCAAGAATTCATCTAGCACTTTTACATACGCACCCTTCTAAACTTTCTCTTATTAGGAAGTACCAAGCACATAGGCGGAAATAAACAAAAGCCGAGGGCCTATTAAGTCTTTTCATCGTTGATTGAAATGAAAAAGGCTTCGCCAATATTATAGTTATTCGGTCATTAAATTAGATTTTTGTTAGGGGGAAAGCCACTACAGTAGAACCTCTATAAAATAATCCGCGATAAATTAATACTCGCGCTAAAATAATAAATTCTTCCGGTCCCGAGTCAGGGCCAACGTGCTAAATTAATAATTCGATAAATTTATAAATTAATAACTTTTTGAAGCTGTATATATGTCCCATGTGATATATAAATTAATAATATTTTAAAAAATATAAAATTAGTTTTATATTTTTGATATTTAGTAAGAATAATTCAATTGTGACTTGGTTTTTCTTAAAATTGATATCACATTGAGTTTCATCTTGGACTTTTATTAACGCTTGACTACGATTTTCTTATAATTGATGTCACGTCAAATTTTATCTTCGACTTTTATTAACATTATAAGAGTTTTTGACGTTGTAGATTCTTCACGCAATAGAAAATATATAAATTAATAATTATTATATTATAGATTATTTAATATCGCGATAATATAAAAAAAATTGTCGGTCCCAACGCTATTATTTTATAGGGGTTATATTGTATTACTAAAGGGAAAGCTGACTTTGATCTAGTCAATATGACCGCGGGTCAATATAGGGTGGATTAAAAAAGAGAAGCTTTCTCCATATCATTAGTTTTTTCTTTTTTTTTGATTTCCCATATCACCCTTATTCTATCACAAACTAACTCCAAATCAAACGGTTCAAATGATTTTAGAATCTTAAGATTATACGAAATCGTTAACGTGGGTGATTATATCGGAAACAAGAGATCCAGGCATATCAAAATGTAGAAAAATTCATTATATGAGATCTGCGTGAGCCAAAAACAGTCAGACTGTTTATGCTTCTCAAACCAGATGGCTTGCTTGACAAAATCGTCCAAACATAACAGGAAGCCTTTAAAACTGGACTTGCAGCTGTGGGAATTATGTGTTTAACCCTCCTCTCACTTATTTCTTACTCTTTTGACCTTGCGTTTTAAAATTTTGAGCCCACTTAAAAAAGAAGGTTAAAAGAAAAATGTTAGGGTCAAAACAATAAATAAATTCCTTTATTATTTCTTCTTTTCTCTCTCCTGTAAAAAATAAAACAAGAAGTTTAAAAATTAAATATCTCCCGAAATATAACTCGAAATTTGATAAATTTTATATATTCTGAAATCCCACGATGAGATCTACATAATGAGTACCATTGTCGATATGTTTCGAAGCTTTTTTTTTTCCGCTACCGGTGATGGTATTTTATCACTTCATGTTTTGAAATTAACTCTTTTTTAGCACTTAACTCTATCGTTGAGATGAATTTTATTTATCACTTAATTTTTTTAGATGAATTGCATTGTTAATTGTTTATTTTTTTTACGCTACGGGTGATGGTGTTTATCACTTCATATTTTGCGATTAACTCTAATTTAGCACTTCATATTATGAGATGAATTTCATTTATCACTTAATTTTTGAGATGAACTGCAATTTTAACTTCTTATTAAGTTTTTTTTACCTACCAGTGATGGTATTTATCACTTCATTTTTCGCGATTAACTCTATTTTAGCAGATATTATGAGATGAATTTCATTTATCACTTAATTTTTTGAGATGAATTGCAATTTTATCTTCTTATTTTAATTTTTTTTACCTACCGGTGATGATATTTATCACTTCATTTTTTGCGATTAACTCTATTTTAGCACTTCATATTATGAGATGAATTTCATTTATCACTAATTTTTGGAGATGAATTGCAATTTTAACTTCTTATTTTGGAGATGAATTTCATTTGTCACTTCATATTTTTGAGATGAATTTTATTGTTACATAGATATATCGTTTATTACATCTTTAACTTCATATTTTGAGATGAAATCTATTTTGCAACTTCATATTATGAGATGAATTTCATTATCGCTTCATATTTTTAAGATGAATTCTATTTTAGCACTTCATATTATGAGATGAATTTTGTTTATCACTTCATCACTAAGAATGCAGCTAGGATTACGTCTACAATCCCCCTTAATCACTAAAAATGAAGCGCACTTCATTAGTGAAAATGAAGTTAGAAACACTACATTACAAAAAATTAAGTTATGTACACTTAATTTTAAAAATTAAATATCACTTCATATTTTAAGATAAATTTCTATTTTTAGCAAATCATATTATAAGATGAATTTCGTTTACCACTTCATCACCCAGAATGAAGTTAGGATTAAGTTTTCAATCCCCCTTAATCACTAAAAATGAAGCGCACCTCATTAATGAAAATGAAGATAAAGTAGACACATGTTGGATGATATGAAGTCCTATACACTACATTATGAAAAATGAAGCTATGTATCCAAAATTATTCCTTAAGGTGTAAACACTACATTACGGAAAATTAAGTTATGTACACTTAATTTTGAAAAATTAAGTATAAATACCATCATCGGTAGCGTAAAAGAAAAAATCTTCGAAACATATCGACAATGGTACTCGTTGTGTAGATCTCGTCGAGAGCTTTCCGAATATATAAAAAAAAAATTCGAATTATATTTCGTGAGATATTTAGTTTTTTAGAAATTTTAAGGAGAGAGAAAATATGATTTTAATTTATGAGTTTAAATTAATACTCCCTCCGTCTCAAAATAACTGACCGCTTTGACAAAGTCAAAATAATAAGGGGATTATTTGAATTTCCGGGTATACCCTTATTAAATGTCATATAACTAGGGAGTGATCCGTGCCGTAACGGCACGGGCTATTTGGCAGTGGTATATACTGGGGTATCGTATTCTTATGAGTATTTACTAATCATCAAGAATTACCTATACCGAAACAGCTCGGGCTATTTCACAGGGTAATGAGTTGTGGCCAGAATAAAATTTTCGATTCACAATCTATCAAATCCCATCATCCCACTCTTGTGCCTCTCAAAAGAGAATGAGAGAGTTATCTATCAAATTAAACAGTGAAACATGGATTTGAAAAAGGGGTCATTCGAGCGTATGTAAATAGATACTATGTTTACGTATGGATCCCTGCGCCGTTACATTCCATTTAGGATTAGGAATAGGTGTTATTTGGGTAACATGGTTTTGGGGATGGGCTTTTCATTTAAAAGAAAAAGAAGAAAAGAAATGGGGATGGCCGGATGGGATAAACAGACTCCATACACCGACTAAATCTGGGGAAATGCCGTATTCTCTTTTAACTCTTTCTGACAATAATCTAGTTTAACTTTAACTTCAACCTCAATCGAGTATCAGCTCTGAAATAAAAGAAGAAATTTACAATATTATGTTTACCATAACTATTTATATTGTTTTGTTTCCTTGCAAACATACACCCCAAATTACACGGGGATAAATTAAGTGTCATACAAAAATTTACTCAAGTTATTTGTGCAAGTAAAAAAGCTTCTGGTTTGAGCATGCTTCATACCGCAGGTGCACATCACTTCACATCCCACAGAATAAGTGAGCAAGGCCCGGTTAAACTGCTTATTGATAGCTTTGATTTTGTTAGACATTTTAAACTGCCAAAGTTTTGCATTCTTCACAGCATGGAACAAACAAAAGTAATTTCTGAACAAATAGTTGAACAATCTAGAAATGCATGTGTTGTGACAACCCCTGTTAGTTACAATCTAGAATGAACACTGAGAATGTATTTTAATTACCGAGGATGGAACAAACAAAAGTAATTTCTGAACAAATACCAAATGTTGCCCGAACCGGTAGTGATTATGCCAGAACTCAATCCAAGTTGATGGTGTGAACTTACCATTTGCAGCAGTGACAAAAAATGAGCTTTGATCTCTTCTTCCTATAGTATTTATAATTAGTCATTTTGGCACTGTGGAGTGGAGTTTGAGTTGAAACCTCTGCACATAGCCAATTCAAATGGGCACTGCATCATAATTAGGATGGGTATTACATACTCATTATTCGTTCTGAAGTCCATACATTTGACCATATGTCAAAATTAGGTTCATAAGGAATTGTGCTAAAAATAGAAATTCTAAGCATAGCTTTAATTAATACCATATAAATAAATAAATGCCGAAAAATGATATAACTTTATTCAAGGTTTAATATTCACCCGCAAAACAGAACCGAGGCTGAAGATGACGCAATGCTTCCTGCCTCTACTGCACCAACCCCTGTAGTCCAGTCCATGTCTTCATGATCATTACACAGTCAAGGTCTCTGTAAGGATTATGAAGCTTTATCATTAGATGGCAGACAGTATTTCAGTCTTGCAGTGTTGGTAATGTAAAACATCATGTAAAGTATAAAGTTTGACTAATATTTATAAAGAAATGCTCTAACTACAATGAACGATTATTCCTAACATCTAGACGACAGGCTACCTATAATGCCAAGCTATATAACCGGCTAGCTATAATGCCAAGCTATACAACAGGCTACCTATAATGTCAAGCTATATAACTGGCTACCTATAATGCCGAGCTATACAACAGGCTACCTATAATGCCAAGTTACGAAAACAACGGAACGTAATACAAACAAAATCTTGGATAAAAGATTCATTTATGTACTCAGTACATTATGGGTACCTGACTTTCAAGTTCAATACATTTATGTACTTGGTACATTATCATTTCAGTGGATATTATACAGGAGTCGTTGAATTGAGTTAACGACTTGCTGTTTATTTGGAGGTTACAAAAATGGCTTTCAATCATCAGAGAAATACATTAGCTTGCAAGTTGCAACTCTTCCCGACTCCTGTAAACATGGTTTAGTAATTAAGTTCAATAATCTGTCAATAATTTTCTTAAGGCCAAAGACATTTTAGCTTGTAAGTGAAAGATCGCATAATCATAATAATACATAAAAGAAGGCTTCCGCAAAAGTACCTAATAACAATAACCTAATATATTTGTAAACAACTAAAACGTGGCGAAGTCTGTTGAAGATTCATACAAGAAAAAAAATACCTTAATATTTGATAGCCCGTGTTAAAAATCCAACATAATTCATACACATTTACCATTCTTTACTAATAAAGATATATTTCTAAAATTAACGACAGAAAATACTCGAGCCAATCCAACCACATTTTAATACCTTGTTGTCCAACTTGTATCGAACAACTCGAGAGTAAAAATTTCTACGAATAATAACAGGAAAAACTCAGACATTTCCCTGCAATGCAGTTGTCTTTGCACCTAAAGTACTCCTTTTACTTGTGTTAGTTATTGTACTATGATTTCTGGTAATCGCGAAGGACATCCCCGTAAAAAGAGTGAATTGTTTCTGTTTATGCTTCAAGGAAACTTATAAAAGCAAGGCATCTATTTGTACACAATGCATTACTGGTAATGTGCATAGCATATTTGGGTATGTGCTGTGAACTATCTACATTCTGACAACATTTGAAACAACCATGTGGTGAAATTATTTGGCAATAGTACGTAATATTAAGGCTTCAACTGTATGACACTCATAGGACAGTAGACAGGACAGAGATCATTCACAGCTGGCTCAGATTCGTTGCCTTCACGGCACAACGTGCTCATTTTCAACCTCAGGTATTACTGTAGAAGAAAACAGCTGCTCTGGATTTTTTAGGTACAGCCGAGGATGCAGTTAAGGTTTTGAATTTATTTGAAGTAGACCACGCAACAGCATCAGTCCATACTCACGCTTGACAAAGGGTATAAACTAATACTGTTGCATATTCTATCCCAAACATCCTCAATTACACGACTATGCCGCAAAAACCACGCTAAAGTAAATATTAGTGCAATTCAAAACCTGTGTTGGGCAATCAATTATAAATGCCTCCTTAATCATAATGAACCTGTATGAGTAGTCTCAGAGGACAAACCGGCTACCTGTGCACTTGGGCAATCAAACAAATTCTTCGATATATGGATAAGCATCAATTACAATATAGGTACGCGTCAAATATTTTTGATATGTAGCAAAAACAGGAAGAAATAGGGAACTAAACCTGATACGGAACTGAGTTAGTCTTCGATTGAACCCCTTGTGCTTGGTAGATTCATTTGAACAGTTGAACAAAATTGGTTGAACATTTGGTGGCTGATATTTGAGAAACACAATGAAAAGATTAGGTGTACTCTGAAGTCATACCTATCAAAAGAGACATGCAATCAAAATCCTCTGTACAGATGTGATTGTGATAAAAGAGCTCATGTACTTCTATACAACGTCTACGTTTTCCATTACTCAATGGATCAGATATTTACCTTTTCTATAACAAACCTCCTGAACAATGAACATTGATCTAGAAAAAACTTAGATTCAAGAAATTACATACAAACATGAAATCAAAACACATGAGTCGTGTAGGATGGCATCAGAAACTAAGCAGACTATCTTTAACTCTAGCAAGGGCTTATGGCTAATTAAGATGGCATCAGATCTAAACAGACTTTCTTAAGCGATTATTGATTACCATACCTTACTGTAATCCAGCACAAAAATATTAATAAGAAAACGTGAAACTTGTGCGCTAAAGAGCACTAATTACCTTGGTAATTACATCGACCTCATCGCAACATGCAAGAATGACTTCTTTAAGCCGAATTGTACATCTGCATATCAAAAGAACTATATTAATCATCTGGTTATTTATGTTTATTCTTTAAATTGGATTGCATAATTATACCTCATACTGAAATTGAATGGATACATCTTGACATCTTCTTCTCCACCAACAAAGAAAATTCAGGATCTCAATTTATATCACCAAAATTAATTAAAGCAGGGATTAAATCAACAAAATAAATCAGGGTTTTCTTAAAACTTACCTCAAGAAGGAAGACCCATGCAACTCTCAGGGTTTTCGCACTGATAGTTTTGAAGAGCAAAATGGTGAAACAATGAATGATTAAAACCCAAGAATTTAAATACTCTCAAACAATGATGAGGAAGATTGGGAGATAGATCTACGGCTACATTGAAAGTAAAAAAAGGTTTTGATCACCATTGATAAATGTTCTTCTAACTATCAGCGAATCGAAAATGATGAACTCTGAGTGTGTGTTTTTTTGGCAATTTTTTTTTTTTCTGTTGTTGCAGTCTTGCAGAGGAAGATGAGAAGGTTGAAGCTAGGTTAGGGCGCTTGACCCGTTTCGTAATGGGAATAAATGTGAGGGAGAAGAAAACAGGAAGGAAGTAAATGCGTGGTGGGCTGGTTGAATTTATTACGCCACGTGGTCCATGAACGGGGAAAGCCGTTGGATTAAATCATAGAAGTCTGCACTGGGAGAGATTAGAAGATCCTGGCCACCACTCAGAAAACTCGAAGGTATCCTGACCGTCCCATGACACAACAAACACTTGTGTTTTGTAAGTATAGATTGCTAAACTTAGAAAATACAAAATTTATACTAGAATTATATATAATTGGAAACTCTTAAAAGATAATAAATGATGTTATTTTTTGATAATTATAAAAGGAGAGTAATATTGACAATTAGATTAAAAATCTTTATGGAGTATTTAAATAAAATGAAAAAAAAAAAGAAATCTAAAAGCAACCAAAAATTAAAAAAAAAACTTTAAACGAATGGAGATAAAATAAAAAGATATTATTAAATTTGTTTCCAATTTTAATATATATCCTTTAAGATTTTTATCTCAGGGCCCACTGAAAAATAAATTTTAATATAAAAATATTAGGGGTATATATGCGAGTTTGTTGGAAAAATATGGATATAATTAGAAGCTGGTTACATTTTTGAGACAAATGAAAAATAGAAATGAGGTCAGTTAAACTGTGACAGAGGGAGTATTATATATTTTTTTCAGGGTCATCCGAATAATTTACTATATTATTGTTTTGACCTTGAGGTCAAAAAGATAACATGTTATATTTATAGGGTTATATAAATAATTTTCTCTTTCAGAAATCCATTGTGAAATCAAATTAATCTCAAAAGATATGTTTGGTCTCGATCAAAATATAGATTCTCAAAGTGCTCACTATACATGGCATAGAGAGTCAAGGAAAAATCATAAAACGATAATAAATAGGATCAGTAGAATGGTTTCGTTTCAATACCGATCTATGTAGTATACATGGCATAAAACATGAAGGGGTTATGAATCGAAAATTATACCGATCTATTTATTAAGCACAAATAATCTTTTATTCAAGAAAACGGGTAATCCCCTAACAAGAAAATTAGTAAATTGTAGCTATCTTAAAAGCCATGAAAAATATAAGAAGAAAACAAAGATAAAACCCTAGTTTTCCCCTGTGGGGGTCTGTCTTCCTCGGCTCCTGGACGTCGTGTATTTATATTACTCCAATTTCTCTTCTTGTGACCGACAACAACCCCTTCCAAAAGAAACATGCTTTGAGCCCTTCCCAAAGTATGCAAGCCCTTTCGCCGTCACTCCCCCTAGTAATTTTTGAGACCCCTTTAGTTTTCCAACTTTTTTAAATACTAAACTACCCCTCACATGATTAGTCTTAATAATTAGATTAGAGTTAATAATAAGATTAGAGTTAATAATAAGATTAAGGTTTTAGATAATTTAGGTGAGAAAATCAGATTTTTGGGTTTAGAGAGAAAAAAAAGAGGATTTTTTTTTTGATTCAAAGGTAATTTTGTAAACCCATTTCATCCTAGTTGTTGATTGTTGTGTTTGTATGATGTATGGTGTTGATTGGAGTGTTGAATCGGGTGATTTAGATGAAAAAAAGCATTTTCAGAACTTTATTCGGCTCCCAAAAAACCCAGAATAGGGGCCGAATGCACCATTACTCAAGAACACGAAGAACAATTCGGCCCCTAACGTGTATATGTAAATAGGGGTCGAATATGCATTCGGCCCCTAACGTGTATATATAAATAGGGGCCGAATGCATATTCGGCCCCTAACGTGTATAAAGAAATAGGGGCCGAATTAGGATTCGGCCCTCACGATAAACATCAATAGGAGCCGAATGTTGAGGTGTGCAAAGTAATGAAACACAGTGCAACATTCGGCCCGTAACTCATCTAACAAATAGGGACCGAATGCATATTCGGCCCCTAACGTGTATAAAGAAATAGGGGCCGAATTAGGATTCGGCCCTCACGATAAACATCAATAGGAGCCGAATGTTGAGGTGCGTAACATTCGGCTAGTAACCCATCCCAACAATAGGGGCCGAATGCATATTCGGCCCCTAACATGTATATAGAAATAGGGGCCGAATGCATATTCGGCCCCTAACGTGTATATGGAAATAGGGGCCGAATGTATATTCGGCCCTCACGATAAACATTCGGCCCTCAATCAATGGCTCTCCCTATACGGACCAGCATCGTAACCTCAGTGGGAAGTTGACATTAAATGTCATGAAATGTAATCGACGGACCAGCATCGTAACCTCAGTTGAAATATATACATATTCGATATATGTGCACAATATAGGTAAAACATAGACTCCTTGCAAATGAAATTATCAATAGAGACACCATACGTACCGAACCACACCACAGACCGTGATACACAGTTCCAGATGAACCTGAGATCATCAGTCGGCAATTGCAGGTCAAAAAGCATCAGACTAAATGGCTAACATATTCCTTAAACAGCAGGGGAAAAACAACAATACCCAAAGTCCATATACCTTGCCCTATTTGTTCACATATTGTCAACTCTTCCCATGAGATGTCATAATGCAAAGAATCTGTTTCTCTATCAAACTTACAAAGAGGACTGCTACTGCTACTAATGCTGCGACTTACACATCTTTTATTGGACTCCTCAGACGAGAACCACAAACCATTGGTTTCATTTCCAAATCCGTTACTTCCAATTAGCTGTAATTCTGGCTTTTCATGGGAATCAGAACTGCTCGGCGGACAAGAGTTATCTTCTTGTTCATTTCTCATCCAGCCATATTCCTTGCTACCAAGCCATCATTTTCACTTCCTTTCTTTCTCCCAGCACAAGGAAATCATCACCGCTCCTCATCTTGAAGTGTTTGGTATATCTGAAAGAACATTACTGAAAGTAAATCATCGTTTTTTTTTGGTGGGCACCTGGTGGTTAGAAACTGAAAAAGATAAATGAGAACAATGCATTCTACATATAGAGGGAAAGACAGTGCGCACCTGGTGGTGGTAATTGAACTAGTTGTTGCAGAAAGGGACGAATTGCATCCTTCTCCTGCTCAGCGATAGCAGGAGAGGCAACCAAACCAGTACCACCACCCTCAAACTCCTAGTAACAGGAGGAGCCACCACCCTCCATCACCACCACCAGGAAGAAAATAGTGGTGCAAACCACCTAAGAAAACCGTAAAAAACACCACCCAAACATCCATCTTCAACCAAAACCACCAGCAGCAGAGGAAAAAAGAACCACTATTGTCGATGAAGATTAGATGAAGACAGTAGTAAAAGCTACCACCATAACCATTATTATTCATCCCACAGAAAGAGCATGAAATAGATCGAATCAAAACACAAAATCAACATGATGCAGACCCAAAAACCTTAGATCTACCATGAAGGCACCACCAGCGACGATCTATTACATGGAAAACAGCCGAGAACTTTACAAGAAAGACTTAAAACCTAACTATTTACATAACAAACAGACTAATCTTGCTCGATTGGGTCCAAAAAGGGCCAAAATCGAGCAAGAATTGAGATCGCAGATAAGGGTTTTTAGTTAGGGGCGGAAGGAACGAGAGAGGAAAGAGAAAGGAATATGAGAGAGAGGTATGAAGAACCAGTCCGAGATTCATATCTAATAAACCCAATTTCCGAGTGTACATTCGGCCTCTATCTGTAGTTTCATTTAGGGGCCGATCCCACATTCGGCCCAAAACAAAATAAAATAATACAGGCCGAATGTTGATCTGTAACTGGTTTTTCTACCCTAAATCTCTCGATTCACCCATCAAAACAACATAATACTTCAATCAAGCACCATAAAAAGCAAATATAATGAAATGGGTTAGCGAAAATACCCTCGAATCGCTGCCATATCTCCTTTTCCACGCTCGATTCGATTTTTCTCTTGAACTTGGGCAAGAGTTCGTTTTTTTGAGAAGAAGAAGAAAAGGAGAGGAGGCAGCCGAATGAGAGAGATTTTTTTTTTTTTGGTTTTGTTTTAGGGATAAAATTAAGTATATATATGTTAATTAGTGAAAGGGTATACTAGTCATTTCAAGTGTTAGTTGAGGGATAACTTAGTCATTTCATTGCAAGGGCTGAAAGGTAATTTCTGCGGCGCAAGGGCTCGCATACTTTTGGAAGGGCTCAAAGTAACTTTCTTCCAAAAGCCAATTCCAACTCTGACCTTGATTTCCAAACTCTACCACAGCCCAAATCTGTTCATAATTAAGCCTTCAAAGAAGCCCAAACTAGTTGTCCAGTACTTCACACGAAATCCACCAACAAACCATTCACACCTACTAACCACAGGTTCCACCAGCAGCAACGATGGCAACCACACTTATGACCATGGCTAACCACCCACTACAAACAGCAACCATCAGCTCCATTGCACCTCTGAACTTACGCAACCACCAACAACAACAACTCAAGCCAAACCCATCTTACCATCGACCTCAGCTCCACCAGTCACAGTACTAGCTTCTCCTAACCGTACAGACCTTTTCAGAACCCTTGCATTACTGCAGCCATCTCGAACCAAAAATCAATGGCAGCAAGCTCGGTTTTTCCCTAACTTCACAGCTCAAGATATAGCCAAAAGATTCACCCGAAATGAACTATAAGGACTGCACTCTTCCCAGTTTCTTAAACATACCATAACCCTTGGCCAAGATCTACGAGAACCACGGCCAGCAGCACCCATTTCTTCTCTCCCTGCAAGCATGTGCATACCCAATACGAGAATCCACCAGAATCCCTAACTACTGGTGAACTTGGAGCAGCACCTGTTTCTGACTGACCCCACGAGCCATGGATAACTGCTGACAAAAACAACTTGGTCTCGCTGCAGAGAACCAAAGTTAAGAGGAGAAAGAACTGGCCTTTCAGGCCTTAAAACAAACATGTGGTGTGCAAATTTCTGGAAGAACAGATGGGATTTGCTGGTGACGTTCTAAGCACCATTTTATCTCCTTCCCTGCAACAAGTCAACAATCACAAACAACCCACACTCGTAAACCCATCCATTTGTAATTCATCCAGACTCCAAATTCTTCTTAATCATCATCAATTCTACCAACCGCAACTCCAGCAGCCCTCATTTTTCAATTCATTCTTATTCTCTCGGCCAACTGAACCCAAAATCCATCATAGATGGTACCCATTCACTGATGTAGCAGCAATCAATCCATCTAACAGCCACACGAGCCATGGCCAGCAGTAAAAGAATGGTGCAGCAGCTTCTTCCACGTTCTCTCGGCCAGAAATCCCAAAAACCATAAACAATTCTAACCCAATTTGATTTCGCCTTACCTTCTAATCGATAACAACCCCAAGAACCATAGCTGACCGGCAGCAATGGCAGCAACGAGATGTTCAGAAAGAACTGAAGTGAAGAAAAAGAAAACCTGCGTCAGATTTAAACTCAAATGAGGGGGTGGCCCCTATCCAGTAGCTTGGTTCCTAATAACTAGGCTGCCTCTAGAAATTCCAAATAAACAGAAGGCATGCCCATAGTAAGTTTTAATATCTCTTTATTAATGATGGCTGCTCCAATTAATTCAGTAGAAATCAGCTGCGCCCGCCTCCAGTAATTCTTCTTATTTAGCTTCTTTTTGCCTTCTTTCTTGTCGTAATGTCGGATTTGCTTGTATCTTCTTGTAAATTGCTTAAAGCAATATTATTAATCAAATAACGAGATCTTGCTAGTGCAAATATGAGTGTAAATATGTAATATTTATGCGCTCATCACACCCCCACACTTACATTTTGCTCGTCCTCGAGTAAAATAAAATAAAATTAAATAAAAATCAAACTCAGTTTCGTCGAGTATACGATTGCACTGAGCATGTGCAACAAGCCTTTGAACCCCTATACGTCTACAGAGGACGAGTTATAGTCTCGTGAGGGCTTACTTAACTAGAGGCATTCCCACAAAACCTTAACCAATAAAAATTGATTCACCATAAATCAGCAATCGGAAAAGTTGTGAATCCACCCACAAAAAGACATAGAAAACCAATAGCAGTTTCGTACCTTTGGTGTGATAAATCATCGAAACTGTCAAAACACAAGATCCACCCCCACACTTAGATTCTTTGACACTCGGAAGTGGATAAAGAACATAGTATAGAGATTCTCATCAGCCCAAGACACTTTAGGTGGAGAGGAGGTGCACGGAGTGCTTACAGCTTCAAAAGCGATAGATTTCTTTTCATCTTTTCACTCATGATCGAAGATCTTTAGCTTAGCAACAAGGTCACTTCTTGTTATATCTAAGCCATGGACTTCTTGGATGGCATGTTTTTTTGATTCGTATCTTGAGGGTAATGACCTCAGAATTTTACACACAATGTCCCTTTCCGGAATAACTTTTCCTAAGGTGTGATAGGCATTCACTATCTCAAACAATTTGTGGTCAAATTCTTCAAAGGTATCATCCTCAAGCATTCAAAGGTTTTCCCAGTCAGACATGAAGTTTTGAAGTCTAGCTTCTTTTTCTGCTGCATTCTTTCCGAATACGTTCCTTAATCTATTCCAAGCCTCGTGAGAGGTTTCACATGTGGCCACGTGATGGAAAAGATCAGGTGTAACTGCATGAATGATGGCATTAAGCCCATCATAGTTTTGCTTGGCGGCGAGAGTTTCCAACTCATCATAAGTCGCTATGTCTTTGAGGACAGATACAATATCAACTAGAATAGTTGGTGGTGTATATCCTGTTTTGACATAAACCCAAGTTTTGAAATCTCGGGCTTGCAAAAACGATGTCATTGCAGTCTTCCACAATAGGTCGTTTGTGCCATCAAACTTTGGTGGTACTTTACAAGATCTTATGCTTTGGTCCATAACTCACAAGCCGCGATAAACACAGACAATTACGTCTTTTATGTGTTCACCGGCTCTGATACCAATTGAAAAAGCAGGGGTACCGAAATACAACCAACTTTTCTGTAACGACCCGTCCCTCCACCGATATTGTCCCCACTTAACCACTGCGGTCATCCGGCAGTGTGGGGTTTTCAACGGGCACCGCTGCTATCATCCAGCAGCAACTTCCCGGGAGGTCACCCATCCCTGGACTACTCCCGCCCGAGCACGCTTAACTGCAGAGTTTTTCCAACTTCTGAGTTAGTTATGCTTGAAAAGGCCTCGGTGTTAGGAAAGGAGAAACCACTACTTATATTCCATTCGGCGAACCCTACCTGCCGAATTGGGGTATTACAATACCACCACCTTTAAATTGGAGTCGTCCCCGGCTTCGAAATATATTTTTCAAGCCCAGATCTCCGACGTTCCCTGCCCCTCATGAGACGAGCTACCTGTGGCACACAACCCGTCCAGCGTACTCTCCCACCCTCGACAAGTGAACCGTCGTCGGCTTTGATAACATCTGTAACGACCCGTCCCTCCACCGATATTGTCCCCACTTAACCACTGCGGTCATCTGGCAGTGTGGGGTTTTCAACGGCCACCCCTGCGGTCATCCAGCAGCAACTTCCCAGGAGGTCACCCATCCCTGGACTACTCCCGCCTGAGCACGCTTAACTGCAGAGTTTTTTCCAACTGCTCCCGCCTGAGCACGCTTAACTGCAGAGTTTTCTTGCACACAAAGAAACCTAGATTTATCTCAATTGGAAATCTTTATCATTTATCTGCCAAGTGTTTTGTTAGCTCAAAAAACACTTCAAGAATGATATCCAACAGACCAGAGATAATCTTTATCTTATTGACACATTGAGAACCGTTAGATGGACCACAGAAGATATCTCGTGATAACCAAGTCCAACTAAGAGATAAAGGAGTCAGAGTTTAACCCGTGTGAATATCCCAGAGAATATTCACTTTGGCCGGTTCGCAAACCGTCCATCTGAATCACGACCAAATGCATCGAATCTAAGGTTCACATACTAGTACGCGTACAAATTGACGATTTGGAACTCAGGAAAAATTCCTAAGTCACTGTTCACGAACGGTTCGGGAACCGTCGTTTTCCAGATTAGGGTTTAACTTGGATCCACTGAAAGTTCTGGACTGGGCCAGTACTTAGACGTGTTAGACGCCCTCAGCTATAATCCACTGGACTCTTGCTCAAGAGTACTCCTTTAGATTCACCCATATCCAACAAGTGATTTGCAAGCAAACCATTGCAATGGACAAATGGCATCGAATCTATCTCATGCATTCTTGTAAACTTAGTATTCGTGGGAACAAATACCAACATAACTCATGGTCATGTTGACAAGAACACGATCTCAATCGCTATTAGTATCTCTACTAAAGTAGCCGACTATTTCGAAAGATAAAATAAGTAGAATAGAAGAATTTCCATAAAAGTCATAACTCCTACTAACCTTTTGTCGATGAAGAATAATTGATGTCTTCTTTGTCTTCACAGTCTTCGTCTTCAAGGTCTCTACTACTTTGTCTATATCTCAATTCCGAAATCTAAACTCTAGTAGGCTAAATCAAGAATTGTGTTTTGACACCTAAAACTGACAACCAGCTTGACATACCAACGCTAGTGGGTTTGACCGGACAATGCGCTAACAAAGTTCATTCTTTGCATAGGCTTTGGGCTGCTCTGGCTTGCATGGGCTTTGGGCTGCTCTAGCAGTATATTAAACCACCAACCAAATAACGTCACCTAATTGCAAAGCTAAGACACGCTCTTTAACTTGGCCCCCCTGTACGTACAACATAGGATCCAAGGAACCACTTGTTGTATGAGTACATTGCGAATGTCAAAACATGAATTTCTTAGGTCGTTACAATTTTGCACTACAATATGAAAACCATAAGGCCACCTTGTATGTACACTAATATGTAGCTTCGTTCTTAGTTTGTTAGGTGTTTAGAATATTTAGTTTATCAGTAAATATGGTTGTCGTTTGTATTTCCGGATCCTTAATCAATCCTGAAACTTAGCAAATCTACTTGATTTGTGAGGCAAAAACGGAAAAGTTGTCAGGGTAGCAACCATCTCTCGTATAGCTAGGCTAGGAAACCATTTCTCTTATAATATCTTAACCCCGCCAACATTCTAACTCTATGCACAGTTCTAGGATAGAGTCCACTAAGTTCATACTTATCTATTTTTCGTCTGTTGGGTATGGTATATGCCCCGCCAAAAAAGTTATCTATCTTTCGTCTGTTGTGATTACTATGTGCCCCATCAAAAAAAGTTACATATAGCTCTGTGATTGGAATGGCGACCCTTGTTTACCTTAATTATACACTTGGGATCGGTTAGTTTGTAATCCTACGGATTTTTCTCGATTCACAACAATGCAAAAGCGATCTTCTC
>JAJJMA010247374.1:0-16364 GCA_023529015.1 Papaver nudicaule
GAAAACAACTAGTGAAAAGAACTTGTGAAAACTTTTATAGCAAGAAGTGAGGGTTATATAATTCATGTTTGAGAGAAGAATTCATTGTGTGAGTGTTTTGTTGTTGATGTTGATAATCAACATCAGAAACCAAGACAGATCTATTGTGGCGGTGGTTTCTGAGGAAATCAAACAGGAGACTGAGAGAGGCAGAAACAGTAAGACTGTGAGAGCAAGCAATAAACAAACCCTAGGTAACAGAGACGCTTAAATAGTAACATCAGCTTGGGTAGCACAATGGGCTTGACAATTCGGTTGGGCCTAGAGTTCATTATCAACCAGAACCACCACATATTTTGCCAGACACGAGGAAACAAGAACGGTTTTCATCAACATCACAAGCGATGATAGATCTATGGCGGTGGTTGTTTTGATTTGAGAGAGAAGAGAGGCAGAAAGAGTGAGAGCAAGCCGTAAACAGACCCTAGGCAACACGCTTAACTAGTAGTACTAGCAGGGTAAACTAAGGGTGAGCAACGGGGTGACGGTTGCGGTTTAGGGGTACCCGCGACCAAACTGTCAAAAGGTGCGGTTTGGAAAATCAAACCGCGACTGCACCGAGCACCGCCGGTTTTTAGAACCGCGGTTTTGCGGTTCTTGCGGTTTGGTCGCGGTCCCCCGCGGTTTTCAATACCAAAAAAAAAAAAAAAATTGATCTATTCTTCTATCAAAACAGAAGTTCAAGCTAACCCAATTTTCTTGACCACCAGACAAACTCAAATCCGTCTTCAATTTCTCCTGCCAACCATAACCACCATCAAGTCTAACAGCCATAACCAAATACACTCACCCATCAAATAAAATTAATAGATCTCAAAGAATTCTACACAGATCCACCCTTTGAACCTTGTTTTTCGCCACCCATTTCTTACACCGTAATCATCCAACACACTCTACAATACTCAATACAAAAGATCCAACTACATGAAATTCATCTGCAACTTTACACAAACACATATAAATTAATTGAACAAATACATACCAAATCGCTCAAAATTCAATAATCCAATCACAATCAAGCATTTAAAATAAAACCCCGAATCAAATCAATACTAATCCTTGAGCTAAAAACTTGCTCCTACAAACAGCATAGATCATCACCCAGAAAATCATTACAAAAAAAAATATTCAATTTTTACATAGATATTAACTACTTTAGATCAAACATAAAAACCCCAAGTATGTACAGTAAAGATGCTACATATATAGAAATGAAATAAACCCAAGTAGAGATTTGAGATCTGATTCAGGAGGAGTTACTGAGAGAGAGAAGAAGAGATTTCTAAAAAAAAAATGAAAAAGAAATTGTGAAGAGAAGAGATTGCTAACAAGGATTTGCTACATCTTGCCATCCTTATGTTTCTCTTCCGTGAGCAAGAAAGAAGAAAGAAGAAAGAAGCAGGCAGAGAAAGAAGCAGGCAGAGAAAGACGCAGAGAAATGAAGATGGAAACGAGATCGAGGGTTTTAATACCCTGAATTCCAGTAATATCCCTAGGATATTACTAATATTACGATAATACCTGCGGTTGCGGGTAAATCCGCGGTTCTCATGGGCCAACCGCAACCGCCCCGCTAAATCATGCGGATTCGAATTTTAAACCGCCACCGCCCCATTGGCTGAACGGTTTGGGCCCAAAACGCAAATTTGCGGGCGGTTCCGGTGCAAATCCGCGGTTCCGGTCAATTTGCTCACCCCTGGGGTAAACAGACAAATTAACAACGGAGTAGAAACTTAAATACACTTTGTTTACACTGGTTTGGGTGGATAATACAATGGACTGGGCTATTCTGGTAGCCAGTATGCATCACGAAGTTCTAACTCATTGATTGATGCTTGTCAACTTAGGTGATGCATGTATATGGGAACGGTTTTCAGCATTCTCCATAGACCATCACCATGTGTGTTGTGAAGTGGATCATGCTGCTGATGCATTGGCCAGCATGCCGCGTTAATTAAACCCTCAGAGTAATGGGAATATGTAGTACCGGAGTTCTTATCTTCTGCTATTATGATATTGTTACAAATGAACTGGAGCATGACTAATTGACTACTGCAGGTGCATATAATAAGATAGCTACTCTATCTGGTTGAAGTCATCCCCATGGCCTTTATGGCACTCTATATCGATATCTTAGTTATACAGTGGCCTATTACTCTTCCAATAGTTCATAATTTGCCCCGTTATTCATCATAGAATATAACACAATTCATCTTCACACAGACTCTGTATTTGGGTTCACTTTGATGAGAATTAAAAACAATTGACATTTCATTGTTTGATTTCATAGTTTATATTTGTTTCATTGACTTAAATAATTCTATCCACAAAGCGGCAAATAATCCTTCATAGTCCAATTTCTCATTTTTATTTGTGTTTGCTTCATATACATTAGTCTAATCCTTCATTGATAAGTTTGTGCATACAAAAACAAAGCTTTACTTCACACCAATCTAGCTCCACCCAATCAAATTCAAGAAGCTCTATTCCTAAATAGCCATGAGCTACAATATTCCAGCAGTCATTCCAAAAGAATTGAGTATTTTCGATCCAATTTGACATTCCTAAGTTATGATTAACTTAACTTACAATTCTTCTGAAATGGAAAACTCAAATCTGATTTAAAAGGGAGAAATTTGGTTATATGGACCTGGCCGTGATAAATCAGGTCCTAGAAGACGGCAAAAGCTTCATATTGTTTTATAAGACATCAGACACGTCACATATATGTTAGACGGTATTACCCCTATCATAGTGTTTAGCCGACTCTTTTTTCTCCTTTCTATCCCCTTTCTCTCTGTTAGGATCTAGAGGAGTGAAAAACTTAATTAATACTCTAAATCAAAACCCAAAGAAGAAAAATCCGGAAGAAAGATGAGATTGTCTTCTAATAGAGGATCAGAACCTTGTGAAAGGTTGAAAATCAACCACCATATATGGAGCACATGTGAAAGAGAGGAGTTAGATCGGTTCATTCATGGTAAACAACAAAGAAAAATGCCAGATTTGCTTTGAAGATATTCATATATAAATCAAATTAGTTATGTCTTCTCTCATGGATAACATCACCTCATACTTAAAATTCTTCGTATAAGAATCTCATCGGCGGTGATGGCGTTAGAGGAGATTCTAAGATGATGCCGATGAATCCAAATAATAAATTACTAAATTTCACATCTAAATTTGCTTTTCTTTATTCCACCACCCGAGGTTAGATGAATTCTTTCTTTCTCTCAGAAATTGTTGATTTAATTTTTATGGGTTTAAGATTATGAGATGGAAATGATGAGATGGAAATGATAGGAATGAAACTGGATTAGTGGAAATTGTTATTATCATGTTGATATTTATTTGTTGTGTGTGAAAGATGTCAAAGGGTGAATGACCTAGATAAAAGTTTGGTTTTTGTGATGAATTTGATGAATCAGATTGGGGATTTCTTGTTCAATCATATCATTTTTGTTTGGGAATGACCTTGATTAGTTTGTGTTATCATTGTATAGACTTGTGAATTCCATTTTCCTATGGTGTTATTTGGTTTGTTTCAGTCTTTTTGTGGACATCGATTCATCTATATAAACTATAAACTATACTTGATATATCATTGTTTTCATCATACTGGGTATTATTAGTGTTGCCAACAGTTGTACCCGGGTATTATCAGTGTTGCCAACACTTGTACCTGGGTATTATCAATGTTTCACCACCTATACCTGGGTTATATCACCAACCGAAGAGACCGGACGATACACTAAGATTTTAAGAATCCGTAATTCAATAAATTGAACAACTAATAAATATCCATGGATTGATTATAGGAATTGAGAGTCTGAATTTGATTTTTCATTGCTTTTGTTAGTCTATTTACTTACTTGGATGCTAGCATACATGTGATTAGGTTATGCCTTTGAGTTGTTGTTCTTCGAATGAATATTAGTATACCTGGGTACTATTAGTGTTGTTTCCACTGGTATACCTGGGTACAAAATGTTTGTACCATTAATACCTGGGTACAAATCACTTAAAAATTATGTGCGTCGTTCGGTTGTGATTTGACTCTTTATATTTCAGTTGTTGAACTTCATCTTACTGCTTAAATTTGAACTTAGACTAGTTGCAGATTTAGCTTGTGCCTCATAGTTAACATGTACCCAACAATTAGCATGTACCAACAGTTAGTATGTGTTTGAATTGCATGTGTTGCATGTTCCACACTAGATAAGTCTCCTTGTTTTATCCCAGCATTTGCCAATGTAGACCTGTAACGCTTAGGAAGTATAAGTTGATGGACGGTGCTCCAGTCAGAGGTAAATCATTTTATTGTCTATATTGCATTAGAATATGATCATGTACCTAATTCTTTATGGATGGCGTTGCTGGTCCTCAGGGGACCTGCCTGCTTGAATGATGGGTTACTATTATTTATGTTTTCTAGTGATTTTGCTGTTCCTGCCTCTCAAGTTATTTTTGGTTTTTAAAGTTGAGATTGTAGTCTTTTTACCCTCCAACATCCGATGAAGCATGTAACTCTTGTGTGCAACATTCTTTTTTTCTGTCACAGGGAAGTTTATTCTTGTCAGACTATTCTTGAGCCCATTACGAGCTTACACCTACATACCGCAACATTAACAACAAAGTTCAGTGTGAAATACTACTTGAACCTCGTTCTGATATGCCCTGGTATCATTTGAAGGATGTAATTGTAGGCAAAATGTAGATGGGTCAGTTTCAATACAATTGTTGTCAATGGCAGGAGATAATTACAACAATTTGGAATTAAAATGAAAATGCTTGGTGTGGAAATGGTTTGCTTGTAACTTGACATCTGGAGGTGTTGCTGGTGCTTCTTCACTTCTTTTTGTCCACAGTCCAGTGTTGCTAATGATGCCATTTGGTTTTGTAAGTGTGCTAAAACAGAAGCGAACATAAATGAGTCTGTTCCAGATGGGTTAATCCCTGTTTGTGTGACTGAGACACGTTGTTGTGTGAGTCTGATCCAAACTTACTTAATTTTTTGTTGCTTTGTCTCCTAAAGAGTTTAAATACAATGGAAAGGGCATTTTGGGATACTTCCAATGATTTGCCGACTGTGTATTAGGCCATTTGCCCAAAATGTCTTAATAAAAAGTATCTTTTTACATACTGTCTTATATAACAAACTCGATTTTTTGCCGTCTTATAGATAAAGTAATAGACAAAATTGGTCCTTCGGACCAATTTTGTGTTTAAAAGGTAATCTTATGTTCTTCAAACTTAAACTGTTTCTTTGTGCTTCTGTAGTGATGCCTTGGAATTGAAATTCAATGAACTTAGTGGTTCTATTGGCATCAGGACTTTCACCAGATGAATCAGCACCAGTAACATAGTATTGTTCGAATATGAAAATGGAGCTGATATTCACAACATTATCGTAAAACAACTTGTTTATTGATCGCTCACTTGACATTAGCTTACAAAAACGGAGCTAATATTCACACCATTATCATAAAACACACTAGAAAGATTATCTATGAGATCGGATATCAAATACTATCACTTACAAACATCAAATATAAAATATCCATGAGGCTATTTTGTCGATTCATACCCTTATCTCGCAATTGATTTCCATTTTTTTTAAACCTTACAAACTCATTTTCTAGGTGCGGAGTCAAACTCAGGGGACGAGGATACAGAAAGAATCATCGAAGGAAATTAGAAAAATATAAGAAGATAAAAGATTGTGACAATTCATTTTTGAGAGAAGAAATCATTGAGTGAGTTTTTTGTTGTTGTTGTTGATCATGAACATCAAAAGCCATGATTCTAATCTGTGGTGGTTGTTTTGAGGCGGATGAAAATAGTGGAAAGGAAGAGAGGAAGAGAGGAAAAGAATGAGATCAGTGATAAACCCTAGCTCACACAAACGCTTAAATACTAGTAGGGTAAACACATAGACAAAAAGAACTAGAAAGTTTATTGAGGAAATTGAAAAAAAGTCCCTCATTTTCATGGGCCTACACAATTATCCCTCAAGGGATAAAAATAAAATTATCCGGTTTCTAGAAGAAACCTTTAAAAATGTTAATACCAAATTTACCCTCCATAGTTATCTTCTTTAGAAATCAATTTATTGCGACGATTCACAGAGAGAGCGAGAGCGCGAGAGAGATTCATCGATTAAATTTGAGAGAGATCTTCCGTTTGAAATTGAAAGAGACAAGGATTCCAATACCTGTTGAAGATTCAAGAGAAAGAGACAGTGATTTAGGTTTTCGATTTCAGTTTCTAGTTATTATCGATTTGATTTGATGCATGTTTGGTGGTGCTGATTTCTTCCTGCTGTGAAAGAAGAATGGTGTACAAATGATGGTGACGGTGGTGGTGGTGATTTCTTGGGTCCGGTTATTGAATTTTGTTACATTTTCTTCTTCATTGGTTGTCGCGCAAGAAGAAGTTAGGGCACAAATTTGTTGTAAGTTTGATTTTTCTTCTCTTCTAACTTTTGAATTTGATTACTATCTTCTACTGAATGTTGTTTTCATGGTTAATTGAGGTACTTTATTCGATGGATTTCATAATTGAATTCTCCAAATCATACCAACTCACTACTACTGACTGTCACGGAGAATGTTAATTAAAAGTAAGATTTGCTAACTAATTACTTCATTTGATTTATCTCTTCATTAGGTAACTCATAATTTTGTTTTGATTTGGATGTGTTTCCTATAATCAAATTGAGTAGAAATTTGAATCGCCTTACATTATTGAGATTGAAAATTGTTGGAATAGGAATGCAGTGGTGGTGGTGGTGGTGGTGATGGCGGCGGAGGTGTGCATGTTGGTGATGTTGTTTGGGGTTAGTAGTGGTTATTTAGTATTGCAGTGGTGGTGGATGTTGCAGCAATGTTGATCTTGTTGTTGTGGAGGAGGTGTCGGTGGTTACTGCTGTTGTAGACCTGTGGTGGTGGTGGTGGTGGATGACGTTGTAATGGAGATGCTCGGCATGTAAAATATTTTAGGCAAATGAACTGTTCATTGTGTTATCTGCCCTAAACTGTCTTTAGGAACATCTACAAATAATTTGCTGCAGTTCATGTATCCAATTTAAATCTAGAAATTAATGATTGTTCTTTGCGGAGGTCCACAAATTGACATTTCCAAGTGAATCAAAAGGTGGTCATCCATTAGGATACGACCAGGTCCATATATATGATTCATAGAATTACACCAATGAGTTATTTTTTTTAGTTCATATGATTTTGAACTATTCTTACCTCTTCTGTAGTTTCCTTTTATAGTTTTAAGTGGGTTGGAACATAAGATTTAAGCTCAGTTTCGTGCTCTTAATTGTCAATATCAGGGGTTAGGTTGGATCAGTTCACAACGGGTTTTAAAGTAACACAATTTTTATGGTTTATTTTATTCACCATTGAGATATTGTTGTGTAGCCACTTTACCCCACTTAAGTCAAGAATTTTTTGTTCTCATTCTTAATTACATCACTTAGCATATGCTGTGTATATGTTGTGATATAGATAACTTGCTTTCTGTGGTTTCTTGGTTTAATTTATATTTGTTTCATTAGGTATCATTGGCCACTAACATTCTAGGTTATGCATTTAATCATAGGAGTTGGACGTATCCTTTGCATTATGCTGGTTGTGGAGGCAATTTGAAGAGCTGACAGGTAGAGCCGGAGATAGAAAAATAGACAGTGGTGGATGAAATGAACCGAGTCTGTCTGATTCTTATGTATATGACTATACGAGGTTGGAGCTGCTCAATTAAATTAAATGATTGAGGAAGAAAGGTACATTGGTCTCCATTTCAGTAACTTTTATTTTGTTCATGAAACATATATCCGCATTAATTAGCACACTGTTTTTGGCATGTAGTACAATAGATGATTGTGTATTTAGTAATTTGAAAGTAGGAAACAGTTAACAGACCACTACCAGGAATGGGTAGGTCTTGAAGTAGCATTTTGGGTACGGATAGCAGATGGTAATGGTTACAACTTCGCTCTCTATTTCTCATTCACTTGCATTTGCAAGAAACCACGGTCACTTAAATCAACATATTATTTTTAATTTTGTTATATTTAATTTTTAGTTTAAAAATTGGGAATTTTAATTTTCTATTTGCTTGCTCATGTTTTAGTATTGTGCTGGTACTTTAGTATTGTTCATAAAATGCTATTATTGTTAATTTCTTTTCTTGTTTCATGTTTTGTACCTTCCTTCTTTTGCTCTACATATTGAATCTGTGGTGCAATGGTAGCACAACTGACTTAATGTCGGAAGATGCGTGTTCGAGTCACGCTAGGTTCACTTGATAAAGTTGAAAGGAAAATTCGGTACCAACTAGGTAAGTTGGCTCTATCTTTTGGAGCCATCTTGGCTAGTTGGTTTCTTATTTTGGTGCCATCTTGGCTAGTTGGCTTCACATTTTGGTGCCATCTTAACTAGTTGGCTCCACTTTTTAGTGCCATATGGACTAGTTGGCTTTTCTTTTGGTGTCCACATGGCTAGTTGGCTTCATATTTGATGTCAGTTTGTGCTAGTTGGTTCCTTTAAGGTATATATACTATAGTTATGCTAATTGGCTACTTTTTTTTTACCAATTTGGTTGGTTAGCTCTACTTTTTGGTGCCATCTGACATATGGTCTCATTGTCACTCCAGTTATGTATTTGTTTAATTGATTTTGTAATGCTCATGAAAAAGACTATTATCCTTTAAAATGAATGTGTATTGTAATGGTAGCACAACTGGCTCAATATGTCAGAAGATGCGTGTTCCACTCACGCTAAGTTCACTCGTTAAAAATTGCAGCGACAATTTCAGTACTAACTAGGCAAGTTGGCTCTACTTTTTGGTGTCATTTTGACTAGTTGGCTGTACTTCTTGTTGCCATCTTGGCTAGTTGGCTCTATTTTTTCGTGTTTGATGGTTATGTTGTAAACCATGTTAATTTTTATTTTATTTTAAAACAAATTATATGTTTGTTTGCAGGCTCTGGTTGTCAAGCTATCTTGATAGCTTCATAGTTTGGATGCCCACTACTATGTTTCTCATGTGTCAGCTTGATAACTTGATAACTTAGTGTCAACTTGCACAGTTGGCTTTGAGCCAAACTTAGCTTATGTTGGATAGATTCTGGTGCCAACTTTTCATGCTGGCTTGATAAATTAGTGCCAACTTGCCCAGTTAGCTCCAAAAAAAATTAACCTTTTCCTCAAGGGCCTGTTTGAATTTGAAGCTATATCCATTAGGTATACATACCTGAAATGTTGTTTTTATGACAATATTTCGTACACTAATTCTTGAACTTTTTCTTACAAAACATTTCATCTATTCTCATTTAGTATTTGCAATTCTTAAGATGTAATGGTTTAAGTTACCATACACTTAGTGTTTGCATTTTTCAGATGTTTTATTACCAAATTTAATCACCCAATCAATTAGGGAGTTGTGAAGGCAGCTTGCACGCTTCTGGTTTCAAAATACTTGTTGTCAGTTTGATTTGTTTCCTGTTTATTCTTCCAGCCAAAGCTTCTTTTGTTGCTTCTGTAGTTACCTTTCCTTCTCCCCTACTTCCTCAATCTTATCTTCGCATGCACTTTTGGGAATGTCGTCGATGATATTATTCAGATCAGCAGTGGTTAGCTCAAAGGTAGCAGCTTCATCTTCCATATGTTCTTCACTGGCAGGCTTGTTGAAGAAGCTTGTTCGATGCCTTCTCTACTGAAGGAGCAAAAACTTGTCGAACTGCAAAATTTAATACCATATGTGAATTTCTTATATGCTACAATTTGTATACAGGATTATTTTTTTCGCCAAGATTTCTCCAGACTCCAGGCCAACTTGCCAAGATGGCACAAAATTCTTGTGCCAGCTGGAGTAGTTGGTTTCAGAATTCTGCCAAGTTAGGCTGCTGGGCACCAGACGGTAGCGCTAATTTTTCAAGATGGCTCAGATTTTTTATGCCAACTTGGGTAGTTGTTTTCTGAATTCTGCAAGGTTAGGCTCCTGGACTCCAGACTCTGGTGCCAACTTGCCAAGATGGCTCAGATATCTTGTATAAAAACTGAGCATAGGACCACAAACACAACATAATTGCCTCAGTTTCGTGATCTTAATTTGTAATTCTGTCAGGAATTAGGCTTCTGGACACCAGATTATGCAGTCAACTTGACAAACTAAATACCAAAGTTGAATCCAACTTTGAATATAAGAAGCCAACTGGAATAGTGCTTCTGACCACTAAGACAGATGACGTCTTTAACATTCATTCACAAATTCATTCAATCAGATGTCATATTTTTACTGTCATAACAAGAAAAGAAATTGCATTCACTCACAATGTTTAAATGCTTGCTTACATGTGCAGGCCTACGAATTTCCATAGCATCGAAATGTGACTTGAAGATGCAAAAACTATACTCCAAAAGACATAACACAAACCATACAATCTAATTTCACTATAGTCGCAAGACATAACGCGTCGAAAGGCTAGATAGTCGGAACATTTAACACTTTTGCATATAATTATCAATGAGAAACGACCTAATTAATCGCATTTTCAAAAATGAAAAACAATGGAATCATTCTTGTATATAACCATATTGCACAGGTTAAAGATCTACAAGAATAAATAAGGAACGTTTGTTTTACCTTTTGATTGCTGTTTTGATCATGTTAATTAGCTCTCAACAACAAGAGAAGTTCCCCAAATAAAAAATTGTGTGTACATCCAAAAATTATTCATCATTTATCACTGCGAAACAAGATCAAAATGAAATCGATATTAAACCAAAATAATATCAAAAATCAAAAACCAATTGGCACATGCCAACTGATTATTGAAGATTTTTTAATGAAAATAATATAAAAGCCTAACCAAATCTAAATCAAATATATGTGAAGTGATCGAAACCTATTTTTGATGCTATAATTACCTTCCATTAAATCTTCTGGTTTGGTTGTTGCTGAGGATTTCATTTCTAGATCTTAAAAATTGATTCTCACTTAATTTTCTTTTGCTATTTTTTTATTTTCGATGTATGACTTTCGTAGTTTTCGATGTTACACTATGAGAAATGGGGGGATTACCAACACTCTGATTAGCAACATTTATAATTTTAGCAGCACAAATAGCATGCTGCAAATTTAGCAGCATACATAAAATGTTGTTTTAAATGGGAAGTGTTGCAAAGTTTAAGTGTAGAAATCATAATAACTCCTCATCACTTTGATATGTGTTGCAACACATCCAAATTGTGCTGCAAAATTTTGAAAACTACTATCTTCACCCCAAATTTTGATGCCACCAAAATCAACCCAATCTTTGCAACACATGGGCAGCACTAATTCAGCAATTGCAACACATCTATATTATTTTAGAAATTTTGGAAAAGCAAAAATGAATTTAATGATTTTAGGTAATTGTTTGGAACCATTTAAAAGAGCTAGAACCCTAGGATAACTTAAACCCCAGAACCATCTGATGGGAGAACCAGAATACGGGAACCACTTTAAAGTTTAGAACCAGAATGAATTAAAACTGCCTAGTCAGCTACCCCAATCTTGTCGAACCAGAACCATTTTAGGTTTGGAACCTATTCCTGCCTTAACCATTTCTCATTGCCATTTTCAGACACATTAAACTCAGTCGAGCCTCGAGCCTCAACGGCAGAACCGAAAAAAATTCAAATTTTTTTTCTTTCAATCTTCTTCTAAAACCCTCAACGGCAGAATCAAGACATGAAGGATCGATAGTTGAGAGGCTGATTTCTTTCGATCTTCTCTTTAAAACCCTTTGGGTTCGATTTCTTTCAACTGAACCCAAATTATAGAAACCCTGGAAAAATTGGTCCAATTTTTGTCGATTGAGAGGGTGACTTCGATTTCACAGGTTGGGTTTTGCTTTGTTGTTTCATTGATTTGATTATTTGTGGATTATTTGTGAATTTGTGTAATTAGGGTATTCATGGATGTTTGCTTTCACATGTAGCTTCAGAATGTCAATATATAAATCTTGGATGTTTGAAGACGATATATTTGGTGCAGTGTACAGAGCTGGTGTGAAATTTTTCATTGAATATGCAGCTGATAATGGTGTTGAGGAAAATCATTGTCCTTGCCCATGTAGGGTCTGTCGAAATAGGAAACATTTTGATTTTCAAGGAGTGAAGAAGCATTTGGAAACGAAAGGTGTCGACAAGACGTATACGACTTGGATTTGGCATGGGGAGAAGCAAACCAAGCAACCAGTTAACATTCCCAGGAGTATTCCGGTGGAGATAGACGATGCTGGTAATGAAGAGGAGCTAGTCAGAGAAAATGCTGGTTCTGCATTTCCGGATTTCAGCCCTTTTATTGATGCTGCATTTCCAATTGAAGGATGTGTTCAGATAGACGATGATGGTAATGAAGAGCCATGTGATCCTGACCCAGATGTGCAAAAGCGAAACGCAAAGTACAAAGAATTGGCTGACCAGAAACTGTATCCTACTTGTAAAGGCAATGTCAGTACACTTTCTGCGATTGTGGAGCTTCACAATATAAAGAAGCAGTTTGGAATATCCGGTAATTGTGTGAGCAGTTTATTGGAAATGATAAAAGGATGGCTACCGGAAGACAACACGTTGCCTGTGAAATATTCGGCAATGAAGTCGGTGATGAAAGATCTGGGGATGAACTATAGGGCTATTCACGCGTGTCCAAATCATTGCTTTTTGTATTATGATGTTCATGATCTGGAAACAAGTTGTCCTACTTGTAACGAACCGAGGTACAAGGTCAAACGATCAAAAGATGGGACAGTATTTCAGACGAAAGAACCTGCCCTGGTGCTGAGATACTTTGGTCTTGAAGAAAGATTTAGGAGATGGTTTAGTATACCTTGGATAGCAGCAGCAATGACATGGCATGATCAAGCAGAGGTTTCTCCTGAGAACATGCGTCATCCGATTGATTCGCCTCAGTGGGCTCTTGTGAAAAGGAAATTTCCAGACTTTGCACAGGAGGGCAGAAATGTGTGGCTTGGCGTTTCAACCGACGGGTTCAATCCTCATGGCAACATGAGTCTGAGCTGGAGTTGTTGGCCTGTGATGTTGGTAATGTATAATCTCCCTCCTTCATTGTGCATGAAATCTGAGTTTCAAATATTGTCTTTGTTGATTCCTGGGAGAAAGTCACCTTCTCAAGACTTCGATGTGTTTCTACCGCCACTAGTAGATGAACTGAAGGCATTTTGGGTGAAAGGGAGACAAGTCTTCGATGCACACAGAAAGGAACAATTTCTACTTAAAGCTTGCCTATTGTGGGGGATTCATGACTATCCAGCACAAGGTATTATGTCAGGATGTACTACTCATGGTTATTGTGGCTGTGTTGTTTGTGCCGACAAGACAAGAAGTGTTCATCTGCCTTACGGTAACAAGATTATCTATAATAATTATCGGCTATTCCTCAAGTCTGGTCACCCATTTAGAAGAAAGGGAGGGCTCTTGGGTCTAAAAACAGATGAGGCTGGACTTGCTCCGCTGCGACTGACCGGAGAGGAGTCTTTGGAGAAGTTAGCTCTTGTGAATTACCAACCTGGTAAGTTGGTAAAGAGGAGACAACTGAAGCGGAAGACACACGATCCCGTTAATGAAGATGAGGACGCAGTCACTGGTGCATTTTATAGGAAGTCTATATTTTGGAACCTTGAAGTCTATTCCATGCTTCGTATACGGCATTGTATTGATGTAATGCACACCGAAAAAAATGTAATGGAACACATCATGGAGGCAATCTTCGACAATGATGATAGCTCTAAGAGTGCATGGACTCACCGAGAACAGTTAGAGAAGTTGGGTCTCAGTTGTGGAGTGTGGGTTACTGGAGCTGATGGGAAACCAACACCAGCGTTTGCCTTGAGTAAAGCTGAAAGGACGAGTTTCTGCAAGATTCTTAAAGACATGAAATTTCCCAGTGGTTTTGTGTCGAACATTAGCAGCAATGTCAACATGGAGAAGCTGCGTATCACCAACTTGAAATCGCACGACAATCATGTCATTATGTGCTATTTGCTACCAATTTTAATTCAACATGCTTTTCCACAGCACAGAGATTTGCGAACCGCCCTTCACCAAATCAGCTTGTTTTTCAGAATTCTTTGCTCCAAAGTCATGTGTAGAGCTGATGTCCAAGATGCTAAATTCATGGTTGCAGAGGCAATGTGTGTGCTTGAGAAGTATTTTCCAGCTTCCTTTTTTGATATAAGTGTCCATCTAATGGTTCATCTGGCAGATGAAGCATTACAGTGTGGGCCTGTTAGGTATCATTGGATGTATCCTTTCGAAAGGTGAATTATTCCTTTTCGAAAGGTGATTATTTTGTATACTCAATCTAGTATTATACTGATATATACATGTGTGTACTGAAACAGGGCAATGAAGGAATGCAAGAACCAACCAAGCAATAAAAGATTCATTGAAGGATGTATTGCAAAGGGCCGTCTTATAGAAGAGGGAGTTAGGCATGCGATGGAGTGCATGCCAGAGGCAACCTCTGGAAATCACAAACAAACTTGGGAAGCCTTTTTAAATCCAGATTCTGATTTCAGTGATGTGGGTCCTATGATTATAGGTAACAAAGTGAAACTCAGCAGTGTACAGTTTGTACAAATACGTAGGTGGGTGCTCTTTAATCTGAACCCCACAGGTCTTGACGCCTATTACAGGTATGTATTAGCTTCATAGTATTAGTTTCTCAAATTTACTCTTGGCATCGACACAAAAACAGATTTCTGAACATATGTACTCTGTTATTGATGATTGTAGTGAGTTCTGCGACACCCTCATACCCATTTTAGATTCTTCTGGTAAAGAGGTTGCGGTTGAGGAGGTCGTAAAACAAACAAAATTCATTCCATGGTTGGTTGAAAAGGTACTGGCCTTTATGTATATTCATTTTGCGTAACTGCATTCTGTGGTTGTCACCAATTGATTAAACTCTTGGATTCTGACAAATTGAATGTTGTCGACTTCTTCATAGCTGCTGGAAGAGAAAAAAACTGCAGGCGTTTTGTGGCGATTGGCACAAGGTCCCGTTGGAGCAACCGAATTTTTGAAATATCGTATAAATGGTTGGGTGTTTTGTCCAAAGTCTCACGAGGAAAAGCGTATTACTCAAGATAGCGGTGTCTGCGCGGAGGCATACGCCACATTTAGGAGGAAAAACGATAAAGCTGCTGAAACTCGTTTGGAGAAATTTTACGGGGTAATCAACCAAATCCTAGAATTGAACTATACTGATTTTCGTGAGACTGTTTTCTACTGTGAGTGGGTGAAGGTAGAGACTACTGCAACCAGAATTTGTGACGAGTCGCATTTGGTCTTGGTTAAATTGAATAAGCTAAGGAGTTCTACCAAAGAGACTGACGAGCCTGTGATTCTTGCTGAAGAGGCAAAGCAAGTGTGGTACTCCAAAGATTTGAAAAGCAACGAGGATTGGATTGCTACACCTGTTCCTAAACGGCTGACGAAAGATGTAGACAATCTTGAGAAGCCCATAGACGGCAGCTATCAAAACGTGTTCGAGGTAGAACCTCATTTGCGTTGTTTGCTTGATGTTCATGGAAACAGGAGGCCTCCAAGAGTGGCGCCAAGAAGAAGACTTTGAATGTAATGTTTTTACCTGACTGAATGAAACTGTTACTGTTTTGTCAATGAACAAGTTTATAGGCTGTCCTTTGGTGCTGTTAGTAAATTTGTCGGGTGCTGTTAGTTCTGTTTTGTTTCTCCCTTCTGTCAGTGAACAAATTTGTTTGAAATGAATGAATGTTTTGTCTGCAACTTTAACTTAAATTTTTGACCGTATTTTGGCCGGTCCTATAATTTTGGCCGGTCCTATAATTTTGGCCGGATTTTCCATAAAGCTTCAAAGACTGTAAAATCAAAGACTTATCAATCATGACGTAAGCAAGGGCAACTTTTTTAATCTCCCTCCAAAAATCACTCAATTTCTCATCAGTTCTGAAAATCATTCATTGATTCCATCAAATTAAACTGCAAGTTTCCATTAACTGAATCATTCTTTGATTAAAACCCACTTTCAATCACACAAAAAAAAAAAAAAACAGAAAAAACACAAAAAGAAACAAAGATCAAACTTAAAGATTAAAGATTAAACATTAATTATACATATATAAACTGCCATTTTTACAACCCAAAATATTGTCATATAAACAGTAATTATACATAAACATAGGCTACTTCGCATCATAGCCTGAACCCCCAAAATATTCCCAAAATATTCTTTCCCCACATTCAACATGCATGCATTAAAAAAA
>JAJJMA010247397.1:0-10247 GCA_023529015.1 Papaver nudicaule
CTATATACGGTATGATTCACATGTGTTGGAACTCGCTGGAGGTGTGTTAGTCATTTTACTTGCCATATAAGGAGATTATGATTACTGTGTAGCATTTTCAGTATGATTCCTGTCTTATTTTGTTTAACATGGTATGTCTTATGGTTTATGATTTGAGGTGTTGCTATATGATTTCAGTTTCTATATATAGTATAGCGTATGAGTTTTCAGGTCGCCGTTATGTCTTAGTAACAGTATCATACTATTTATAGCAGCTATGGAAAAATTAGGGCATTTTTGGTATGTTTTAGAAGTAGATTTGGGTTTCAAAAGGCATCTTATACTATTTTGAGAAATCTTGCTGGATTAGGTACTGTTCCAGTTATACATGAAGGTTGGTCGGTGTGTTGCGATAGTTTCATCACATATTTCACTTTTCTCACATGAGCAGTAGGAGAGCCAGTCGTTTAGATGAAAATTGTCATTTTTGGTCGGAGTTTTTCAAATATAGATATATATTTCCGGCAAAAAGAGAGTTAGTTCCGATGCTTAGTATGAACTTCAGTTTCATAAAGAAAATTACATCCTAAAAGCTTATTAAGCTGTTCTTTGAGATATTGGTCGTACTATCATTTTGATTTCAAAATCACAATCACATAGAATGTTTTGCAATTTTCGTCATGCTTAGATCATCATCTGTACATCACGTGATGTAAAGCTGTCCTTTTTGGTATTTCATTCATCAATATTCTGAAAAGTAATCCAACTAACTTATTTGGCATTTACCCACAGTACTAACAGAGCAATACTGTCAGGAAGTGTGTTGTTTTCTTTTACAGTATCTCGGCAAATGGGTCCTAGAGGAAGAAGTGATAAAGCCCCGGCGGGTAGGCCTCCTCGACACCCTATTCTCCCTACATCGGCGACACTTCCCAGTGGTCGCAGCACTAGAAGCAGAGCAATGGAACTAGCTGGACCAGTGGATCCTAATGTGGCAAGTTCATCCCGCCGATCACCTATCCAGCGAGTGGTCCGCCAAGAAATGGTTCACATGGAGGATATTACTCGTTTTGAGAATGCAGATAGGTCGCCTGAACCTAATCCAATGCTAACGAGAATCAGTAGCGCAATAGAAGCAAATGCTCACGGCGAGCAGGTTGGTGATGGAAGATTTACCCTGGGAGAAACATCGAATGCAGGAGGAACAGCTCAGAATGCAACCACAGTAGGAGCAGTGGCAGCCAACATTCAGCAACAATTAGTACAGGATGCTGGCGAAGAAGCACTTCACGCGACGGAAGAAGTCCCAGCAGTGGTGGCAGAAACCCCACATGCGGCCAGTAGAAATGATGCAGTATTAGTGCCAGGAGCAACTGTAACCCGCCCAGTAGTAATAGCAGATAACACCGGATCCACAAATACTACAGAAACATTGCTGAGGCAAATTCTTGAGGCCAACAACAGGCAGGCTAGTCAGTTCGAGAGGCAAATGCAACTGCAAATGGAGACAGTACTTCAGAGCCATAGAGAGTTGATGGCGGCACAGAACAAAGGTCATGGGTCCCACTCGCACTCAACTCGCCATGCGCATTCCTCTCGTCATGGGTCCCATACTCATACATCTCGCCAAGAGTCTCATTCCCATACGCGTTCATCTCGCCGAATTGAAAAGAGTGGAACTAGCTCGCCCGAAATCTCAGATTCATCGGCGAAGTATGACGAAAGAGGCAGGAGGATAAATTTACCTGGGAAGGATAAAGATCGTAGCAGCTCCAAGCGAAAGAACAAAGTAGATAAGGAGATGAAGGAGGACCTGCGCCGGCTAAAAAATAAGGTGGAAGCATTAAGTGGGTCTTCGAGGGAATCAAGGTATAAGGTTGCACTTATAAAAGCACAAAAAACACCTTTTCATGACTGTATTACGTATGGGCGCGTATCTCCCAAGTACTCTCCCCCAAAGTTCACCTCTTTCTATGATGGAACTGGAGATCCAACACAGCACTCGAAAGCCTATAAGCGAGATATGGCAGCCTGGGTAGGGTCAGATCCTATAATGTGTATGGCTTTCCCTGCTACCCTGAAGGATGAAGCCCTAGCCTGGTTTGACGGGCTGGAGGAAGGAAAAATCAAATCCTATGAGAAGTTAGAAAGCAGATTCTTGCATGCTTTTATTCAAAATAATAGAGGCCGGCCTGGCGTGGAAAGATTGTTCAATGTTAAGAGAAGACCCTCGGAGACTTACAAAGTTTTTATTACAAGATGGAGAAAAGCAAGCGGCGAGGTAGGATCAGAAGTTACTGAAAAGGAGAAAATAAGATCATTTCTTAGCGCTATGGAGACTACTGACCAGCTGTACCAGAAGTTGTTTTGGAACATGCCCCAAGATTTGCTGACCCTGAGGGCAATGCAAGATGAATGGTTAAGTTTTGAAGAAATCAGAGAAGAAGAGTTGCGACTAAAGAAGGAAAGAGCAAAACAAATTCACTCGATCAATAGCTTATCGCCGGAAGACCAAGAAGAAATCAAAAAAGAATGGTTGAAGGCAGAACAGAGGAAGTCGGCACAGAACCCATCCTCGGCGATAGTAGTATCCGAGGCAGGAAAGCAGCAGGTAACCGCCGAGCAGCACTGGAATTCTCAGAAGCGAGAAAATTATGATGGGCGAGATAAGCAAGACAACAGGGGAGGAAACTATGGACGAGGAGGAAGAGATAATCGGCGAAATTGGAATGGAGATAGAAGATATAACGGAGATAACAGAAAATTTGGCAGAGGCAACCAGCAGCCATTCCAAGATGCTACTCTACCTAAGTTGCGTGTCTCTTATACAGATGCATTCGGGCAAATTGAAAGTTCTAACTGTAGGGATGACATCCGCTATCCTTATAACAGAGGAAACCCAAAGGCCCCGCCAACAAATACTAACTCCTTCTGTCAGTTCCATCAGTTCCATGGCCATACCACTGAAAATTGCACCGGCGTACAGCAAGAAGTTCATCGATTCATCCGCTTGGGAAAATTTCAGGATTTCCTAGAATTGCCGCCGCCACCTCCTCTCATGGTCCAGCCGATTCAGGCCATTCCAGTTCACACTCCAAATGTGTATGAGGTTAAGGTTGAGCGAGACTTGATGGAGTTGGATTGTTATTCCATTGTGCATTCAAAAATTACTAGGGATGAATTTCATGATAATGTCATGTCTCGAGTTCATAAGCGAGATAGAATGGGAAATGAGATCTGTAGTGTCGCCGCTAAGCAAGAGCCATTGCAAGAATGGATGAAAGCATGTGTTGGGTTCTCCGCCGAAGAAATCCCTCCAGAAGGAAGAAGTCATAACAACCCTCTAGTCCTGACTATTCAGATCGAAGGATTCAGGTTGCCAAAGGTGCTTATTGATCCAGGAAGTTCTGTGGATATCCTCTTTAACACTGCCTTTGAGGCGATGAGAGCAAAAGACAAGAAGATACCCTCGCCGACGGTATCCTCCTACAACATTTATGGGTTTAATGGCATTGCATCTAAGCCTAAAGGCGAGATTGAATTAAAGGTGAAAATTTGTGATGAGTACTTCTTGAATACTACTCTCTGTATTGTGGATGTTGACTCGCCGTATGCTGCAATTCTGGGGAGACCATGGCTTCACAGTTTAAAGGGAGTCCCATCTACTTATCATCAACGCCTAAGGTTCCCCACACCATTTGGAGTCGCCGAATATGTTGGAGATCTATCAGTGGCCAAGGCGTGCAATTCAGCAGACGTGCAAATGCGAGAAAATCGAAAGGTGAAGATAGCAGAGAAAAAGAAGCTCGGCAAGGAAGCGATTAAGGAGCAAGAAATTCTGGACTTCATCGCCAACCCAACCACGTATGTGCATTCAGTAAACTCAGTAGAAGACTCGGCGAAGCCTGGAGATAAATCTTTATAGCAATTAAAGGAACCATCGCCGATGGGAGAGCCAGAGCTACATTTCACGGCGGTGGAACCTACAAAGGATATTAATATCAGCGATGATAAGGATCCAAAGATGGTAAAAATTGGTACTCTGCTAAAAGAAGACGAGTCGGCGAGGTTGCAAGCACTACTCAAAGAGTATGTGGATGTCTTTGCTTGGGGCATGAATGAGATGCCAGGAATTGACCCGGCGATAGCATGTCACAAACTCGATATTGATCCAAAGGTCAGACCATTCAGGCAAAGAATAAGGAAATTGGCCCCAGCTTATAAAGAGGCTGTGGATGCAGAAATCGACAAAATGAGAGCATCCGGTATAATAAGACCAGTGCAATATCCACAGTGGATAGCCAACATGGTTGTGGTACCAAAGAAGAACAAGGGAGTAAGGATCTGCATTGATTTCAGTGATCTTAACAGAGCTTGTCCCAAGAACAGTTTCCCATTGCCGAGTATTGACCAGACTGTGGACGCCACATCAGGTCATGAATTGTTGTCGTTTATGGATGGTTATTCAGGATATAACCAGATACCATTGGCAGAGGAAGACCAGAAGCATACAGCTTTCTTCTCCACTAAGGGATTATTTTGTTACACTCGGATGCCGTTTGGATTGAAGAATGCTGGCGCTACTTATCAAGAGATGGCGCAGAAGATGTTTGAGAAATGGATTGGGAAGACGATGGAAGTCTATGTCGACGACATGCTTGTCAAAAGTAAGAAAAAACAAACTCATGTGGAAGACCTAAGAGAAATATTTAACCACATGCGTGTTACTAAGCTCAAAATCAATCCAGCAAAGTGTGTTTTCGGCGTGACTTCAGGAAAATTCTTGGGATATGTCGTCACCAAGAAGGGAGTGGAAGCTGATCAAGCCAAGGTTAAAGCAATCATAGAAATGCCTTCGCCGGTCACTGTAAAAGATGTTATGCGACTGAACGGGACTTTGGCGTCTCTCAACAGATTCATCTCCAGATTCTCCGATAAGTGCAAGCTGTTTTTCCAGACGTTGAAGAAGGGAGAGAAGTTCAACTGGACTGAGGCACATGAAGATGCATTTCAGGGTATTAAAAAGTATCTCGCTACTCTCCCAGCAATTCAGCCACCAGAGCACGGCGAGGAACTCAGAGTATATCTCGCCGCAACACCTTTCGCCATAAGTGCAGTGCTTGTAAGAACCAAAGGTGGAGAAACACCTATATACTACATCAGTCGAACGTTGCAAGGAGCAGAGAAGAATTATACCAAAATAGAACAGCTAATTCTGGCTTTGGTTTTCGCATCTCAGCGACTACGCCCATATTTTCATGCCCATCCTATTGTGGTCCTCACCAAAACTCCTATAGAATCTATCTTGCACAGCTCTCAGCGAGTGGGACGCATCGCCAAATGGAATCAACAAATTGAATAATTCGGCGTTCAGTATGAAATACGAACAGCTCAGCGGTCTCAAGTTATAGCAGATTTCCTCGCCGACTTCCCAATAGATGAAGAAGAAGAGATAGAAGAAATCCCATCCTCTTTGGATGAGCAAGAGCATGAAGTTCCAGATTTATTGAAGTGCAGGCCTGATGGATGGGAGGTGTATGTAGATGGTTCGTCGAATAAAGAAGGAAATGGAATTGGAATTGTTCTTATCTCGCCGAAAGGGGCAAGAATAGTGCATTCGCTAAGACTAGAATTCTCGGCAACTAACAATGAGGCAGAATACGAAGCAGTCATTCATGCAATGCGGATACTCATTGAAATGAAAATTAGTAATGTTAGATTGACAAGTGACTCCCAGCTGGTGATTCGACAAATATCTGGACAATACCAGACAGCAGACCCATCCATGCAGAAGTACCTAAAACTTGCTAGGGAGTATGCCCAGAGGATCACAGGTATCAAGTTTCGCCACATCTGCAGAAAAGATAATAGGCACGCCGATGCGTTGGCGTTTATCTCCTCAATGATGACAAATCCAGATGTTACTTCAATAGCCATTGAAAGGGTGATGCAGCCATCAGTAACGGCACCAAGGCAATGGGAAGTATTAACAACAAACATCGAAGAATCTGCAGAAACAGATTGGAGATCGCCGATACGGTATTACTTGGACCATTTGACCTTACCGGGAAATCAAATCCATGCTCATCAAGTCATCAGTCGCTCGGCGAACTATGAGCTCCGAGATGGAATCTTATATCGCCGATCATTTTCTGGACCACTGCTGCGATGTGTATCAAGGGATGAAGGCAATAAATTATTGAAGGAGATTCATGAAGGAGATTGTGGAAATCATGGTGGCCAAAGAGCTCTAGCCTTGAAAGTAAGAATGCAAGGATATTACTGGCCTTGGATGAATAGAGATGCAAAGGAATATGTTCAGCGATGCAAACCATGCCAGCTGTATGGAAGAAGAATTAAAGCGCCGGCAACATCTTTAAATTCAGTACTTAGCCCTTGGCCTTTTGCCAAGTGGGGTATTGACATCATTGGTCCATTAACTACAGGCTCTGGACAAAGGAAGTACATCATTGTGGCGACAGATTATTTCACCAAGTGGTGTGAAGCCAAGGCTATCAGAAAGAAAACAGGACAAGAAGTGTTCACATTCATCTGGGAGAACATATTCTGCAGATTTGGTGTACCGGCGGAGATATGTACCGACAATGGGAAAGAGCTGGTCGGCGACAACATAAGGAAATTACTCGCTCATTACAGTGTCAAGCTGGGAAAATCAACTCCCTTATACCCTCAGAGTAATGGCCAAGCAGAAGCCACCAATAAGACTATTGGAATGGGACTGAAGAAGAGATTGGAGAAGCATAAAAAGGCATGGTGTGAGCATCTGCACAATGTCTTGTGGTCATATAGAACTACGGTTCGAGAAGCAACTGGAGCATCTCCTTTCCTACTCACTTTTGGCGCCGAGGCAGTACTTCCATCTGAAGTAATTTTGCCAACTACAAAGCATGAGGCATGGGAAAAGAATCTGAATACAGATCTAATCCTAGCCAAGCTAGACGACTTAGAAGAGCAGCGACTGATCGCCCTTACCCACATGGAGAATTATCATCGGCGATTAGCAAGATAATATAACAAGCGAGTAATTCCAAGAGAATACTCACCCGGCGAGCTGGTGCTCCGAGAAGTTCCTCCATCTCAGCGAGAAGGGTGCAGGAAGCTGGAACCTGTGTGGGACGGCCCTTACGTCGTCAAAAGAGTGGCTGGACCAGGAGCATATATACTGATTGATGAGCATGGCGTGCAACTCGAGCATCCTTGGAACGCCAGGTTCCTTAAGAAGTACTATCCTTGAGGGATACCATGTAAAATCCGAAGTCTTGGGCGGGCATAATACCCAAGAAATCTTATTAGCTTGTGTAAGATAACAGCAAATAAGATCCGGGGACGTAGGTTTGCAATCATGCGCCGAACCCCGTTAACAAATCATGGAGTCATTTGCACTTTCACTCACTGAGTAGTCTAACTGCAGTGATAAAATTTTAAAGCTCCAAGAGCACGGCAGCTGAGGCAAAGTACTCAGTCGCAGGCTATAAAAGCCAAATGCAAAGGCAATAAATGCCATACAAAACCCTGATCAGGTACTAAGGCCAAGTGCCATCAATAGAGGCATAATGCCCAAATCAACTAAGAGTCAAAACCTCTTACGCCGAATGTTTATTGCCAACGAGTGAATGCCCTTATCGCAATGGTTAGTCCAACCCAGGCTAGTTGTAAGGCCAGTCGTGTTACTTGTTGATCTGTAAGTGTTTGTAAGGAAATAAGAACCCTTTTGATGTAGCATCACATCGACGGTTCCGTTGGTGTGTTAATCCGTCTACGCCATAGCATCACTCCTGGCGGAGTGTATTGAAGTCTATGAGGGCAACCCATTCTACTTATATTAGATCGCCGACGGGCACAAGTAATGGTTACGGCTGGGGTCTACCCTGCTGCTCTAATAAATTGTTAGTTCAATGGTCCGGAAATTGTTGGCTGTGCGAGGGACAGGGCTTCACTCTTTGGCAAGGTTAAATCTTTGAAGACAAGATAGCAGAAAACATGTCCTTATAACAAAGGAAAATGGCGCATCGAAAGAGAAACAGATATCATTAAACAAGAAAAACAAAAAACAAACAACAGTAAAGAGTTTCAGTGCAGGAAAGTCAAAGACAGTAAAGAAGATACAAAAATTCAAGGAAACAACAATCTATCTACCCCAAAAGGACCGAAATAAGAGTTACTCTAACACCTAGGATCCGCAAAAGGACTCTTGGGAGTAGAAGGCTTGTCCTGATCATGGTCGCCGAGAAGCTCTGCTCCTATGTCACCTATCCCGCTATCATCAGGATGACAAACATTTTCAACAGTTCCAGCAGCATTCGGCTCGCCAAGACCTCCAGTGCTCTGCTCGTCAACACCAATAATTACCTCGGCGCTTCGCTCGGCGACTGGTTGACTAGTACTAACAGTCGCCATTTCAGAAGTCTGCCATCCAACCTTTCCAGCAAAAGCAATAAGGGATAGATTTTGTCCCTTAGGGATTTTATTTTCAGCTTCCTCCTCTGAGCTTTCCTCCTCAGACCACTGCTCCTCTTCCTCCTCTTCTTCATTTTCTTCCTCAGCCTCTTCTTCATTTTCTTCTGCAATCAGCACCTCTTTGCCTTTGGCAGTTGTCTTCTCTTGCTCGGCGAGTTGTTCTGGAGTGAGACGTATGTAGGCCGAGGGAATCTCCACATTAAGCTGAGGCAGGAATTTGTAAGCAAAATCCTGAGCTCCGATGAAGGCAGCCTTGATAACATCATTCCTGTGGCGCTCCTCCCAATATTGGACGTCATCCATGGCATCAGCCAGCTCAATTTGAATACTATCGCGGGCACTCTCCAACACCTGAATCTTGCCAGCGCAAGAGGCATGGTCAAGAAGCTGCTTGTTCAGATCGGCGAGTTGGCCAGCACAGGAATCGTGCTCTTTGAGTTTCTCAGATAGCTCATCTATCTTACTGGGACACAGCTGGTGCTCCTTGAGCTGATCAGAAAGATCTTGGACCTTTGTCTCCAGGTCATGACAACCTTTGATGACCTCCTGATTCTGGTCTGCTTCATTCTTTAGCCTTTGAATGGTTGCTGAGGCAAAAAGAAAGAAGGATATGGTGAAGAAGATGGAAAATAAGCATAAGCATGATAAGTTGTGAGTAAATCCTATAAAAGCTACCTTCTAGGTTGCGGACATGATTTCGCATACCCTCTTGTGCTTCCCTAAATTGAGTCATATGAAACTCGAAGTTTTCGTTAGCGCACGGACCTAACATTTGTTCTATTCGGCGATGTTGGTCAGAGCATTGCTGGTACAACTCAATTGTCAAAGTTTCTTGTCTCGCCGCCGAATCTTTCCAACGCTGAATCTGAAACTCGGCGATTTCTTTTTCAGTACTCAGGCTAATAATCTGAGAAGCTAATTTATCAGCTCTGGACTTTTCTTCTTTCCAAAGGAAGGAAGCTCGCTTATGGCTTGACTCGGCTTCTACCTTGGCAGCAAGAGCTAACTCTGCTCGGCGAAGTGCATCATCTCGTTGGCTAATCATTTGGCCTAATTCCGATCGAGCAGCTTGATAAGTATTACAAAGATTTCTTATAATATCTACGTCCTGATCCAACTCTCGGCGGCACCACTTAAGGTCCTTTTGGAAGATGAATAGTTGATTACACTGCTTAAGGTTGCTATTATTAAGTCTCTCGATTTCAGATTCAGCTCGCCTAAGCCTATCGTCGTCAGAGGAATGGCAACCTTGGAGGGCAGGAAATCTAAGGGTCGGCGAAAGAAGTAAAGCAAAAGAAAGATAATACAGCAACGAAAGATATGAAGAAACTTACCCTGCTGAGTAGTGACTGTCAGGCTTCGCGCTTTGACCTCGTTCTTTAACCTCTCAACTTCTCGGCCACGTACCTCGGCCTCATGTTGCAGATTACCGATTTGATTTTTGAGGTTAATGTTCTCACGGCCAAGACCTTCAAGAAGCGAGCCAACACTCAAACAGTGGTGGAAATGCTGAAAATACACAGAATAAGCATAAGTCACAAATGATGAGAAGAGCTAGAAAATATGCAATTTCTCAAAAATACTCACCATATTGAAAAGATTGAAATGCTCCTGATAAGGAATAACCTCTGCAGCTGTATGGAATTTTGGGTGATGCACAAACCCAGGGCGACTATATTGTGCCAAAGTTTCATAATACTCGTGGTCCATGCAGTCATCCGCCACACTGAGTTTGTCAAATGCTTCGGCGAGCATGTTAGGAGCAGTCGCTTGCAAGGTTCCAGGGCCGG
>JAJJMA010247401.1:0-10207 GCA_023529015.1 Papaver nudicaule
ACTTTATTATCTTGGGCGGCTCTCCTAGCGTCTCCGTCCCTAAGGATATGGAGGCTGAGATCGAACGCCTCGAGTCAGTACGAGCGGAAGCTTTGCTCATTGTCGGTCACAGACGTGCTCAGCGCGATCAGTTCCAGCAGGAGTGGGCCGAGTGCCACACCGCCTGGGAAGAAGCTTGCAAGAAGGAGTCGGCTCCTGGCGCCCAGTTCGGGGCGTTTTATGTGAAGGAGTTAAGGGAATTGATGGACGAGGTCCATGCTAAGAACACTGCCGCTCTGAGTAGTCTTCTCGAGGCTAAGCGTATGGTCAAGGATGTTGATTCGGAGATCGCTAGATGCAAGCAGGCTCATGCTCTTGAAGTTGTAATGCCTTTAGTTTGAGTTTTCTTGCATGCTTTAATATGTCGAGTGAGGCTTTTCCGATACCGATGTAGATGCCGTATGACCCCTTTGTGATCTTTTTCTACCATTTGGTTCTTTTCCATGTAAACTTGAGTAACCAGTCCTCGTAGGGGAGTGTGTGTGTTCATTCTCCTCCCCCTTTTTTTTTTTGGAATTTTGCTTCTCCGGCTCCTGGAGGGTCATAGCCGGTTTTGGTTTCTCTGGCTAATAGGGTCATGGGGAAAGTGTACACCTTTTTTTTATTTTTGGGTTCTCCGGCCCTTGGAGGGTCGTGGCTAAAATTGGTTTCTCCAGTTAGTGGAGTCTTGGGGAAGTGTTCACCCCCCTCTTTTTTGGAATTTTACTTCTCCGGCTCCTGGAGGGTCATAGCCGGTTTTAGTTTCTTCGGCTAATAGAGTCGTGGGAGAGATGTTCATCCCCCTCTTTTCGTTATTGGGTTCTCCGGCTCTTGGAGGGTTGCGGCAGACTCGGGTTTCTCTAGCTAATGGAGTCTCTGAGGGAAATGTTCACCCCCCCCCCCCTTTTTTTTCATTGTGAGGTTCTCCGGCTCCTGGAGGGTCATAGCCGGTTTTGATTTCTCCGGCTAATAGGGTCGTGGGGAAAGTGTTCACCCCCCTTTTTTCGTTATTGGATTCTCCGTCTCTTGGATGGTTGCGGCAGGATCTGGTTTCTCCACCTAATGGAGTCTCTTGAGGGAAATGTTTACCTACCCCCCTCTTGGGTTCTCCGGCCCTTGTAGGGTCGTGGCTAAAATTGGTTTTCTCCAGTTGGTGGAGTCTCGGGGGAATGTTCACCCCCCTCTTTTTTGGAATTTTACTTCTCCGTCTCTTGGAGGGTTATACTAGGATTTAGTTTCTCCGACTAATGAAGTTTTGGAGGAATTGTTCACCCCCCTCTTTTTTCATTGTTAGCTTCTCCGGCTGTTGGAGGGTTATGGCGGAAGTTCGTTGATAGATGCGCAAAATACCTATTCAAGAGTACCTTAATCATGCACTTTAGTCGACTTGAGCCTCGTACATTGTGTGTTTTACTCGTTTTCTATTTTGCATGTAATTTGAAATAATGTTCAGTAAAATGAAGCAGAAACAACTCAATTGCGACTCTAGGTTGGTCAAGTCAAGCACAAGAGAAGAGCAAGGCTACAAAGGTGTCGAGAAAGAATCACTAAGGGGCATCTACAGTTCACTGAAGGCAGCCAAGGAAAATTACTGGAGCACCCAAAGCAATTTACTCAGGGCTGCCACGAATACAAAGGAATACAGGGGCACCAAATGGGCAGCTGGGTAACCGGGTTACTCCCAACCTCAACCGGCCGCTAAGGGGTAACCCTTATCTTTAGATAAAGACGCAGATTTTCTTCTTCTTTTCAGATCTGCTCTGTTGGTCTCATTTCAAAGCAGAGCTACCAGCTGACCATGAAGAAATTAGTGTAGGCAGAGCAACAAGGTGGAAGAAATGGTTCAGGAAGGTGGTTATTCTCTGTGTTCCATGTTTCTGAGATGCGGGAGAAGGAATTGCTGCAGCTGGTGTCTGCGATAGCAAGAAGGGTATGTTGATGGTGGTGAAATTGAAGACAGGAGAAGAGAAGAGGGTTGCTGTTGATCTGCGGGTTGAGAGCAGGACAACAGGGAAGAGAGGGCAAAGATGCTTCCACTGATTGCTGTTGTTTTGGCAATGAGCTGGAAGAAAGGTCAGAAAAGCAACAGAGGGGAGCTGTTAATGGTCGATTGAAGAGGAATTGAAGGATGAGAAGCTATACGAAGGATTACAGGAGAGTTTAGAAGCTTGGGTTGTGGTTGGTTTCAATTGAAAGCTTGTTCTGTGTTTGATTTGTGGAATTGGTGCGGCTGTTCTGTGAAGCTTTGAAGTTGCACTGTCGGGTTCTGATTTCCGACGGAGAGGAAGAAGATGGTGCGTGCGTGATTGGCACGTGCAGGAGTTCAGGTACGTGATTCGCACGAGTGACGTAAAAGAGTTTCATCGGTTCTCTAAGACTGACGGGTACAAAATTGCAGCTGGGCTTGTTCTGGTTTCGCTTTTAAGCCCAGGAAGGTGTAAATAGGCAGTTGGGTTCTAAAATCGTGTTGGGCTTTGGGAGAGAACTTGGGTTAGAAAATCAGATTATGTTTAGGTTTTTGGGTGTGTGCGTGAATATAAGGTGAAGTTTACAGAGAACTGAGTTATCACGCATACTTTTGGAGTTTTTGAGCTAGGTTTTCCTGCACGTTTCCCGAGGCGAGTTTGAGAAGGGTTTTTGGCACGGATTTTGAGGTGGAGCTTTGGGAGAAAGATTGGAGCTTATTCATCAAGGGTTTTTATGATTTCTTTCACTTTCATATTGTTTTATTTAGCTTTCAAAAACATCATGAGTAGCTAATTTAATTGTTATTGGTTAAGGATGTAGTCCTAAATTGCAAAAGACATGTTATTTGTTTGATTATGAAGTAAAACCTTATTCATATCATTATCGTCTCTATTTTACCGTATGATTGAGTGTATGATTGATGTATTACACTAGGTTTAGATGCCTTATGATTCAAGTGGCCAATTGGGTTAAATTATCTATAATCATTGCTAGAATTAGGTATGAGATACGAAATAGTCGATTACCTATTCACAAGTAGCACAACATGATTCTTGAGGTGGTGATAGCTTTGAGAATCATGTGTAGGATATTGCCTATGTTGAATGAACCATTCATGGTGGTTCATTGCATTGATTAGTCTATTTCATGGAATTTAATGCTCATAGAGAGTTGAACTCGATTACTCATGGTGTCGAGTTATTCTCTAGGTAGGATTCATGCATACATCGTTATGGTGCATGATGATTCAAGGAAATTGCGGAATATATTTGCGATGAATTATTCTAGGACTTTTGATGATGATAGAATAAGTAGAGACTTCATATATTATTTCATATGCATGTTGAGCAATTGAAGACGAAAACCTTAACCAATATTCGTTATTCCTGATTTCATATTATTATTTCTTATTTCATATTATTCTTGCTTTCATTTATTTGCTTTAGTTTATTTTGCTTTAAGTTACAAAACAACAAACAAACCCCCCCCTTTTTGGTTACTTAAGGATTCGATTATTAAAATAACAAATCATTATCTCCTCGTGGACGAACTTGTTCTTACCATTATATTATATTATCATATATTGTGAAGGTTTAGAGCTTAATTATATTTGTGCGGTTTCGACACGCATCATTCGTTTTTCCGGCACATGGGGTCATGGGGGGATGATGTTCACCCCCCCTCCCCCCCTTTTTTTTGTTATTAGGTTCTCCGTCTCTTGGAGGGCCATGGGGAGGAACAGTAGCGTCCCCCACTTCTCTTTTGGTTAGGGTACGCTGCATTTTCTTATGCAAGCGCTGTCATTTCCTCCTCTTTGGAGAACTTGGGGTTTCTCTTTCTTTTCCCTTTTCCTGGGAAATCGAGACTCCTGTTCGCAGAGTATTGGTTGCTTGGGTCCCCCCTCATCGGTGAGGTCCCTCTAGCACATGGTCAGACCCATGTTCTCGGAGTAAGTTGTTAATCCGGGTGTTATATCATCTACCCGTTAGATGAAGAATTGTACATTCATTATCGTTCTCGTAAAAGATAATTTATTTCATTGATTGTTGTTTTATTACACATAGTAAGCCTTCAACCATGTACCGTTGACTCTATCGTTGCTCTTGTCTGGGATTGGTTTTCCATCTAGCTATTCGATTTTGTAAAAATCGTAGTCTGACACCTCTGTTACTCGAAAGGGTCCCTCCCAATTTGGAGCAAATTTTCCCGCGCTTGCATCCCTTTGGACATGCTGGGCGATGGCTAATACCAAATCTCCTTTGGCGAATGACCTTGGCCTCACTTTCTGATTGTATGCCCTTGCCAGTCGTTCTCTGTATTGTTCGGTGTGGACAGCGGCAGCATCTCTCTTCTCATCTAGCCCGTCTATAGCTAAGAACCTTCTATCGTCCGAAACGTTGAGCCCTGCCGCCGCCAATACTCTACCCTAATGCCACCTCTGCCGGGAGTATTGCCTCTTCCCCGTATACGAGGCTGTATGGTGAAGCGCCTGTGGATGTCCGCTTGGACGTTCTGTACGCCCAAAGCGCCATTGGGAGCTCCTCGTTCCACTTCCTCTTGTTATCATATAAATTTCTGCTCAGAATTCGGAGGAGTGTTTTATTCGTGGCCTCGGCCTGTCCGTTACCCTGAGGATGGTACGGGGTGGATGTTTTTTGCTTAATATAGAATGACGCTAGAAGAGCCTTGACATCATTATTTATGAAAGGTGTGCCGTTGTCGGAAATGATACACATGGGTATACCGAATCTCGTGATGATGTGCTCTTTAATGAATTCGGCGATGACCTTCCCCTTAGTCTCCTTCAGCGGTATTGCCTCCACCCATTTGGTGAAGAGCTTCGTGGCTGTTATGATGTACTCATGCTGCTTAGACGACTTGGGAGTGATTGGTCCAATGATGTCTAGTCCCCAACTATGAAAAGGCCAGGGGGTTACTATGCTGTGGAGCGTTGTATGCGGTGCGTGGATTATGTTTCCATGGCGCTGACATTCGTCATATTTCTGTACATACTCTGTTGTGTCGTGCTCCATGGTTGGCCAATAGAATCCAGCATCGTAGATTTGGCTATACAGCCTAGCTTTGCCCTGGTGTTCTCCGGCATGGGTCAGGTCCATGGCTTTGATTGCTTCCGTCGGGCCTAGACACTTGAGCATTTTCTGACTGTAGCTTCTTCGGAATAGTTTGCCATCGACGACTGTGAACTTGTTCGCTTTTCTGGTGATCCGTTTTCTGTTAATTTGTTCTCTTGGCAGAGTTCCGCTCTGTAAATACTCTAGATAAGGTATGCGCCAGTCTTCCTGGTCCTCTTCAACCACACAAATCTCGGCCGGTTGAGGAGCTTCCTGGCATTTTTCACAATTGTCCTGCCTGTGATTTGCTTGCTTGATCAAGTTTGGCCAGTAGTATCCGGCTCGCTGTATTCTCTGGTACAGCGGGATGGTTAACGCTAAACCACACGCCCGTTCATGTATGTAATCCAGCACTTCCTTGGCTTCATCTTGCCCAAGGCATCTGCATAAAGCTCCACCCGTGGAAGTGAAGTACAAGCTTCCATTTATGATGGAATAAGCCTTGAGATCTTTCCACGACAACTGTCTGTCCTCGGGGTCTGGTCTACTAGGATCGGCCTTCGCCAGTCGTTGGTCTCTTCTTGTATGAAGTCCTCAATCCATGAGAGCGGGGATGTGCGTCTGATGACTCCGACCGATTCATAATCGCCTTCTACCATTTGTAAGCTAGAGGCGAGTGTGGCAAGAGCATCTGCATGCCTGTTGGACGCCCTTGATTTATGTGAGATCGTGAAATGGCTAAAGTGTCTGATTAGTTTCTGCGCCTTGTCCCTGCATACCGCTAGGCTGGGCTCTTTCACATTAAACTCTCATTCGATTTGTTGTGTGAGCAGTCTTGAGTCTCCTACCACAGCTAAGTTTCTTACTCCCATGTCTTTCGCTAGAGTTAACCCGATAAGGAAGCTCTCATACTCCGCCAGATTATTGGTGCAGGGGAAGGCGAGTTTAAACGCGTGAGATGTGAGTTTCCCGTCCGGGTCTAGGAAAACATACCGGCTCCTCCATACGTTGTGTGAGATGATCCGTCCACAAACATTTGCCAAGGGAGTTCATCCTTAGCTTCCTCTAGAGCTGATGCAACTTCTCCAGGGATATCAACGTGGACTTCCTGGGAGTCGCTTCCGGGGAAAGCTGCGAGCAGGTCTGCGATTGCTTGTCCGTGAACCCCTCTTGGGCGCACAGGTGTGAAGGAGTATTCGATCAATTGAGTGCTTCATCGTGCCATTCTTCCGGATAAGATTGGCTTGGTTGTCAAGTACACGACTGGGTTCGCCGCTGCTACTACAAAATTCTTGTGCCCCAGAAGATAATGTCGCATCTTCTGCGCCGCATATATCAAAGGTAAACAGGCTTTCTCGGCTGGTGAGTACCTTAGCTCTGGTCCCTTGAGGGTTCTGCTTACATAATAGATGGGTACGGGGAACTGCCCGTTACCTTCTATTTCCTGTGTGAGTACTGCGCTTATTGTTGTGTCCGTGTTGGCCAGATATAGGTAAAAGGGCTTTCCCTGCGCTGGTGGTCGTAAGACGTGCGGGTGTGTGAGGCATTCCTTAATTTTGTCCAGACCCTGTTGTTGTGGTTCACCCCATTTGAACTTTACATCGCTCCGTAACAAAGGGAACATTGTCTGCAGGTGTTGGGCTAAACCTGGGATGAATCGACGGACGTAGTTGATTCTTCCGATTAGGGTTTGTAGCTCTTTGACCATTACAGGAGGCTTCATTGTTAGAATGGTTGTTGCCTTGTCGCTATCCACCTCTATACTTTTGTCTGTGACGTAAAATCCAAGGAATTTTCCTGATGATACCCCGAAGATGCATTTCGCCGGGTTCATTTTGAGTCCGTATTCTCTACATCGTTGAATTCTTTTTCTCAGGTTTCCTGTATGCTCATGTATTTTCTTTGCCTTCACCACTATGTCATCCACGTAAATTTCTATGATATGGTGGTTCATATTGTGGAAGATGTGCGTCATGGCTCGTTGATACGTTTCTCCCGCATTCTTGAGCCCGAAAGGCATTACCACATAGTAGAAGTTTCCAAGTGGAGTCGAGAATGCCATTTTCTTAGCGTCGGATTCTTTCATCCGGATATGGTTATAGCCGCTATAGCCATCCATGAATGAAAACATTTCGTGGCCGGCTGTGGCGTCTACTAGCATGTCGATGTTGGGTAGGGAAAATTCATCTTTAGGGCACGCTCTGTTTAAGTCTCTGAAATCTACACAGCAGCGTATTTTCCCATTCTTCTTTTTTACCGGGACGACATTGGCTAGCCATTCCGGATGGTGTATCGACTGAACGTATTTTGCTTTAATTAGCTTGTTGACCTCCTCCTTTATCTGCTCCTCCATGTCGTGCGGGAATCGACGTTTTGGCTGTTTCACTGGTCTAGCGGTTGGGGCGATGTGTAACTCATGGCAACCCAGGGTTGGGTTTAAACCCGACATGTATTCGTAAGTCCACGCGAAGACATCCTGGAATTCCTTCAGGAGTGTTGTCAGTTCTCCTTCCTCTTCATTGCTTATCTGCACCTACTTCCATCATTTTTACCTCTGTGACCGTTCCGATGTTTATTAGTTTCGTTCTTATGGAGTGTGCTGTGACATCCTTTGTCGTCTCTCGTTCAAAGTATTGGGGCTCGTTTCCTGTCGGGTCCTTTTCTATTTCTGCCGTGTAGACCTCTTCGCCGGGCTCGGGCCCTACTTAACATGTTGTAGAACGCTGCTTCCGCTAAGTTTGCTTCTTCCGTGGAGAAAGGGTTGAGCGTGGCTGAGACGCGTTTCTGTTTGCCCTTCAAGATGAACTTGATACACTGATGGTAGGTGGACGCTACCGCTCCGTGCTTATGCAACCATGGGCGTCCTAACAACATGTGATACGCTGTGTTGATGCCCATGACATGAAAAGGTTCCGAGGCTCGTATCGGGCCTACACAAACTTCCAGATTGATGGTACCAAGTGTCTGTTGGCTGATGCCGCCAAATCCCTGCACCCGCGTGCTGAATCTCTTTATCTCTGTTTCTTTGATACCAATGCTTTCCAAAATGTGTAGTGGGACTAAGTTCAATGATGCGTCGTTGTTAATGAATGCGCGGCCAAATTTGTGCTTCCGTATTGACGCCGTAACATATAGTGGTCTAGTATGGTCGCAATCCACCCTTCTTTCTTTCTCCGAGAAAGTGATAGTACTAGACCGAAGTGGGTACTTTCTGTCTAAGAATGCGTTTATGTCTTCGCGTGCTGAAATTCTTGTTAGAAGGATAGACGCTTGCCTTGCCTGTTCCGCATCGAAGCCTAGTGTATCGAAGAACTCTGAGAATAATGGCTTGTGCTCCACCACTGCTGCTATATATTCTGTGTTACATTCTGAATCCTGCTCCATGAAATCAGTGGTAGTGTCGTGATACTCCGCGGTTGCTACCTGATGTAGTAGGTCGGCCTGTTGTTCCTTTGCTTGGATCTCTCTCTTTAAAGCGCGACATTGCTCGGCTGTGTGGCTCTCTGATTGATGGTACCAACAAAAGTGTTTCCTCTTGGGAGGAATTTTCTTGCACCGCTTAACCGGCTCCTCGGGGGTGTCTTGTACTAGTGACGCCACCATATGTTCGTTACTCGGGCTTACATTCTCTGCCTTCCTGGCTAATAGGACTTGCGTAACACGACAATCTTTAGTGTTGTGGGACCAAGTCTGGTGGTACCAGCAGTAATTGCTATGTCTGCGTCGTTGGGCTTGTTCGTATCCTCTGACTTTACTGTCTTGACGAGTGACTGCTGTTCTTCCATCCTGAAGTCGTGGCTAAACATTACTGCCCGGTGAGTCTTGAACGACTCTTGTCTAATCTTCTCGCCTTCTAGTTCGATGTCTCCCCTCCTGAGTTTTCTGTTGAATCTTCATTTGAGCGTCTGACAGTCCTTTGTCGGGTGGTCTACGCGTTTGTGAAACATACAGTACCGTGCGTGTTGCTTGTCTTGTTCTGACGGTTCTCGTGAACATGGTGGGAGTTGCATTTCTCCCGTCCTTACCCACTCACTCAATAAGTCAACCACTGTATCTAAACTGCATGGATACTCGGGTGGTTCTTCTCGGTCGTTATCGAAGTTTTTGCGCTGGCGCTTATCCTCGCTTGGCCCGGCGGATCGCTTTCGCTGACGTGCGTCGTCTTTAACGTAGGCGATGGAATGAGAGAATTGCTTTAAAGCCGCCTTCATGCTTTTACGATGTACGTCAGCGCAGCCTGCTGCCTCCTCTAAGTCAGCCAATGTTTCCAAACGCCCATTTTGAAAGATTAAATGGTAATCCAGAGGTAGGAGTGCTCTACACATGCCGACCAGGTCTTTCTCGGGTATTTGGTGGGGCATCTTAGGTATGCGGCTCTAAATTGTTGGACTGACACACGCATGTCGTTCGTGTTTTGAATTGTAAGGTTCACAAAGAGGATAAGGACATTGTTGTCGGCTTGGAGTAAATCTTCTGCATAAACACCTGCTGCAATTCTTCCCAAGATTGGATGCTATTTGGTTTGAGGTTTATATACCAAGTGAATGCGTCGCCGGGTAGTGACTTCCCAAACTCCTTGAGACATACGTGTTCTTTAGAAGCTTCTTCGTTCAAGGCCATAATGAATCGGTGCATGTGCTCGGTAGCATTACATGTTCCATCGAACAGGCGATACTTTGGACTCTTCCACTAGGGTGGGATGGGCTTGTTTATTAGTGTTCTTGGGAAGGGGGAGTGTATTGCGTAGGCGTTTGCTTGTGCTTGCAAGCCAAAATTCTTCTCCATGTATTTGGTGAATCTTTCGTCCATGCCCTCGGTGCTGAAGAGATTTGTGGCTGGCTCATGGGCTCCTACGGATCCTTCTATGGACCCTTGAGTGAAGCCGCGTGGGTGTCGAGGATCTGATGCTCCGACTGTGCCAAATCTCTTCGGAGATACATGCTTTCCAATGTCTGTTTCTTCTTCTTCGTCGTCTGTGTCTCCATCAGGACCATTTGCAGTGATCTGTGTTAATCTTGTTACGAGTGCTTTCCGACGGACAGAAAATAACAACTGCCTCTAAATATGGCTAGTGGAAGACTATTTATAGACATAGTCAACCCTTGGGATAACGACACGTGTTATCCCAACCAGATCTGGTAATATTCCCT
>JAJJMA010247409.1:0-27590 GCA_023529015.1 Papaver nudicaule
AGGGCAGGAGTCATTAGGGAAGTGCAGTACCCACTATGGATCTCCAATATGGTACTGGTCCCTAAGAAAAACAACGCTGGGGTACGGATATGCATAGATTTTAGTGATCTAAACAAGGCATGCCCCAAAGACAGCTTCCCACTCCCGAGCATAGATCAACTAGTTGATGCTACCTCTAGGAACGAACTGTTATCATTCATGGATGGTTATTCTGGCTATAACCAAATCCCTCTGGCGCAGGAAGATGAAGAGCATACTGCATTTTTCACTCCCAATGGGCTATACTGTTACACAAAGATGCCATTCGGACTCAAAAATGCAGGGGCCACCTATCAGAGGCTTATGTCCAAGATGTTCTTACCTTGGATTCACAAAACTCTGGAGGTATATGTAGACGACATGCTTGTCAAAAGCAAAGAGTCCAGACATCACGTCAGAGATCTTGAAGAGATTTTCGCTCAGATGAGGAAATTTCGTATGAAGATTAATCCACTCAAGTGTGCATTTGGAGTCACCTCTGGGAAGTTCCTAGGCTACATGGTCACAAAGGAGGGTATACAGGTAGACCCTGAGAAGGTCAGAGCTATCACGGAGATACCCTCACCTGTAACTCGAAAGGACGTCCAGAGGTTGAATGGGAGATTGGCTGCATTGGGGAGATTCATTGCAAGATCTTCCGACAAACTCAAACATTTTTTCAACATCCTGAAGAAGGGCCAGAAGATGGTCTGGAGTAAGGAATGTGAAGAGGCGTTCTACAACGTCAAAAAGTATTTGGCGACAATGCCTATGCTACAAAAGCCTGAACCAGATGAACCCTTGTATGTTTATCTAGCAGCCACCTCCCACTCTATCAGTGAAGTACTCTTACGCATAGTGGAAGGTGAGTAAAGGACCATCTACTTCATCAGTAGAACTCTGGGGCCTGCCTAAAAGAATTACTCTAAGATTGAGCAGATAATTCTGGCGCTGGTATTTGCTTCTCAGTGATTGAGAACATACTTCCACGCTCACCCCATAAATGTGATCACCAAACTGCCCATCGATTCAGTACTCAGAAACTCTGAAAGGGCTGGTAGCTAGGATCTCAAAATGGGGAGCTCAAATCAAACAATTTGGAGTACAATACCAGTTTCAAACTGCCATCAAAGCCCAAGCGGTAGCTGACTTCTTAGCAGACTTCCCTCTGGCCGAAGAGGAGGAACTCGAAGACATACCTGGTTTTGAGGATGAGCTGGAAGACCCCCCAGAGCTTCTGAGGGCGGAAAATCCTACCAGGTGGGAAGTGTTTGTTGACGGGTCAAAGAACGCTGATGGGGCATGCATTGGAATGATGATTACAACTCCTACTGGAAGAAGAATTGTACACAGCTTGAGACTCGAGTTTCCCACCACAAACAACATAGCGGAGTATGAGGCGGTCATACACGCTCTCGGGTTGATTTGTGAGATGGAGCTCAAAGATGTAAGGCTAACAAGTGATTCACAGCTAGTGGTAAGGAAGATATAGGGAAGATATCAAACTCTGGACCCATGCCTACAAGCCTACCACAAGAAAGCTCAGGAATACATAAACAAGATACCTGGCCTTGTTCTTAGACACATCTCTAGGAACAACAATCGGCATGCGGATGCTCTGGCCTTCATTGCATCAATGTTGAACAATCCTAAGATTGCTAGCATCAGAGTAGACAGGGTTTTACTACCCTTAGTACCTCTGAAGGAGCCAGATGCCCCAGAGCCAGAAGTGAAGGTATTCACTACTGAGATGGGAAAAGAGCCGTCCTCTGACGATGGACCCATAGAAGAGGATTGGAGAATACCTATTCACCAATACTAAAACACTCCCAGCAGAGTTAAAATATGCTCACAAGATAATATCACGAGCCAAGAGTTACCGTCTCCGAGACGGGAAGCTGTACAAACAATCTTTTCTGGGACCTCTCCTAAGGTGCCTCACCAGAAGGCAAGGAATGGAAATTCTGGAAGCCATCCATCATGGGGAAGCAGGAAATCACCTCGGAGGGACATCCTTAGCATCCAAGGCTAAGACCTCAGGGTATTACTGGCCTTACATGAACCTGGATGCCAAAGAAATGTCTGCCCAATGCAAAGATTGTCGTAAGTACAAAAGAAATTTTCAAGCCTCTGAAGTGACCTCTATTCTGAGCCCATGGCCATTTGCCAAATGGGGCATATATAGTAGGACCCCTAGAACGAGGGACAAAGGGCAGGAAATACTTGATAGTGGACACTGATTACTTCACCAAGTAGGTGGAGGCGAGAGCTTTAGCCAACATCCGAGAGAAGGACATACACGATTTTGTATTCGAGCAAATCGTCTGTCGCTTTGGGATACCAGCAGTTATCGTGTCAGATGATGAGAAGCAATTCAGTGGCCCAAAAATGAACAAGTTATGCAATGCCTTTCACATAAGGAGAAGCAAAGCCACACCAATCCCACAACGGGAAGATTCGGCCCCAGAGCTTAGAAACTTAACTATAGCTAATATGCTTAAGGATGCTCTGGAAGAATACAAAGAAAGGTGGTGTGAGCAGCTATTCAATGTCCTATGGAAATGCAGGATAACAAAATATCCAGTCTCAGAGGTATCTCCTTTCCTTCTGGCGTATGGAACGGAAGCAATCATACCCACTAAGGCCATGATACCAGCAACCAAGACGGAAGCCTGGCAAGAAAACCTCACCACCAATGAGATACTGTCTAGGATAGACAATCCATGGGAAATGAGAGAAGTAGCACTCCAGAAGATGGATAACTATCATCGAAAGTTATCTAGGGACTACAACAATAGAACCTACTTTCGAGAAGGCATGACAGGAGCCAGAATCCTTCAAGAAGTCTCAAAGCCCGTACAGGGAAATGTCTCTCAGAGCTTTGTAATGCTATGTACAAAATAGTATTAAGTACTTTTGAAAACAATCATGTACAACCTCTGGAATATTAATAAAATCTTTTGTTATTATTATGTCTACGTTCTCAGAAAATTTGAAGATGTCTATTGCCTTCTATTTTCGAAACTCTTAGAAAATTTGAAGATGTCTCTTGCCTTATATTTTCGAAACTCTCAGAAAATTTGAAGATGTCTCTTGCCTTCTATTTTCGAAACTCTCAGAAAATTATAAGATGTCTCTTTCCTTTAATTTTCGAAGCCCTCAGAAAATCACAAGAAAGTATCTAGCCTTGGATTTTCGAAGTACTAGCCATACAACCCACGCCCAGATCTAACGAATAGGCATTCGTCCCTCAACATGCAGGGGCAAAGACCCCGAAAGGGTATTTCAGGTACGAGGGAGGTGCACACTCCCCCAATGTTGTCCATTGCCCTAGTCTATGGACAGATGTCTTACCCATATGACTCGGATACCCTAATAACGTTTTAGGATGCCATTTTGGAGATGCAGGCTGAGGGATGGCTCCCCTCACGAAACATCCCAGAGTGAATGAACTCTCAAAATTCACCTTAAAGAAAATTTTGTCATCATGACCAGGGTAGTACTGTTATGATCTCGTTTGGCTTAGTGGCCACTAAGTCAATCGACCCAACATGGAATCTTCGTCATGATGAAGGGAAATTTTTGTTAAGACTTTACAAAGTTGTTGAGCCTCTAAGGGACAAAGTGTTGAAAAACACACAACCTAAGACAAACATGGTCTAAGGCAAAAACATTGTCTAACTCTGAGGGCACGAAAGTGACAAAACAAACACCCATTCATTCACAACAATAAGGGTCAGAAATGTTTTGCCCCCCAAGCTTGGGAGCACCCAGACAAAAAATCAAAGTATTTAGGGTTAACCAAAAACGACCCATACATACACTACCAAGAGAAAAGTCAGTTCAAGAAGAAAGAAGGAGAAAGATAGTTAATCTTCTGCAAGATTGGAGGGAGAAGGCCCTCGCTCTTCAGTATCAACATCTTGATTCTGAGGGCACTCGTTCTCTGGCTCCTCAACCTCTGGCTGCTCCTCCCCATCCTGCTCTCCGATCTCCAAGCCTTCCTCGACCTCAGAGGTTGGTGCACCCTCAGGCTCTTCAGCCTCCGAGATTGGAGGAGCTCTGGAAGCAGACGCCTCAGAGTCTCTGGAGGGAGCAACAGTTTCTTCCAAAGCAGCCATAAACTTAGGAGATGCCTCAGAAGCCTTATGAGCCTGGATAGAGTTGAGAAGAGCATCATAGTTGGCTTTCCAACGTTTGTTCAAGGACTTAGCTGCGTCAGAAGCTTCTTCTGAATATTGCTTATAGAGATCATCAGCATGCTCTTTCTTCTCCTCTTCAAATCCTACAACCCTGGCCTCCAGAGTCTCTTTCTCAGCCCTGAGAATCTTAAACTGCAACTTCAACTCCTCGAGCTCTCTAGATTTTCCTGAGGAATGAACAAAGCAAACATGAGAAGACAGGAAATCATCAAAATGGAAAAACGCCAGGACAAGTAAAGAAATCCGAGGCCTATTCTAATCTACCTTCCGAGTCAGATATGATAGTCCTCAGAGTCTTCTCAGTGTCCAATCTGGCAGAATCAAGCTCACTATATTGCTTTTCTATAAGGGTTAAGGCATGAGTATCCATGGGGCAAGCATCAACATGCTTTGCCATGGCATCACGTAACCTTCTAACAAGCTCATTTGCAGCCTTTAACTCATCAACTGCACGCTCAGAGGCATCCTTATAATCCTCAATCTGATTGAGCATAGGTTAATGATCCTTTTGCCACCGCACAAAAGTCCTGACTTGGTCTTTCAGACCTCGTTTGGCGGACTCTAAACATTTAATCTGGCACTGAGATTCTCTAAGATGTCTATGAAGACCTTCAACAGTCTTAGAGTGCTCCTCTGAGAGATTGGCAAACATACTTTGGATCTTATCCTCATGAGTATTCGCCATCTTACCCAAATCAGTCTCCAAGGAACGGATTTGACTATCCCTAAGAGTGAGTTCATTCTGGTAGTCATTACGATCCCTCTCTCACTGGACCTTAGCTTGATCAAATTCGGCTAAGGGAAAAGGACTATTTTAGGTCCTAGAAAAGGTGTGCAAAACTAACTAGAAAAAATCAACGAGAGTTACCTTTCTGAAGGCTCAGACTCTTCTGAAGCTCAAAGACCTTTCTCTGAGAGTCTTTAAGTTGACCGTCCAGAGCTCGAACGGAAAGCTGAGAGCTAGCTGAACAAGCTGCAAAGGCATTCTGGACCTGAAAAGGAATCCCAGAATCAGGAAACAAACGACAAGACCTAAGAAAGAGTAAGAAGGGTTAATCTCGCTTACCAGCAAGGAAAGATCCTCTGGGGCAACAACTCTGGCCTGCTCCTCAAAACTTTTGCTCCGAAAGTCAGGAGCAAGAAGAGTAGCAACAACATTGGAGGCAGTCCCAGAAACAACCAGAGAGCTGCCAGAGGGAATCACCATAGTACTTTCTTTCTTAGAAGACCCACCCTCATGCTGAACTAGCACAACATCATCCTTGGGAGTCTGATCTCTCAAATCTGCGATTTGAGAAGACTTACCCTTGGAGGGTTGGGTTGGTTGGACGATAACCACATCATCATCCTGTTGGGATTGGAAGGTTTCATGGAAAGGCAGGCCTACAGATTCTGGGCCATCATCTCCATAGTCAACCGCCAGTCTCCGAGCAGCGGCAGGAGGTTTGGAAGCTACAGTCCTCCCTCTCTCGGAGGAGACAATGACCTTCTTCCCAATTTGCTTAGCAGGCTGCGAGAATAACCCTCAGAGTTAAAAAATAGGGGCAAGTATGGGACACATACTCAGAAAGCTAAGGCTAATATTTTTACCTCTGAAACTTCTCCTCCCTTGCGCTTCCTAGAGGCACCGCCACTAGTCCAAACATTTATCCATGGGAGATAAGAATGGAAATCCTCTAGAGATTTGGGAACCTCCAGAATGGGATTCCCACTGTTATCATACCCAAAGATAAATGGACCTTCAATCAACAAAGGGCCAACATGCCAATTAGGATCATTGGACTTGCGGACGAAATCACATTGAGAAGTCTCACTGCCACCTGGAGGATCCACATCCCCCAGAAGCAGATAGGACCCTCTCCTCTCATCCGCATTCTTCCTCTGAATGCTCACTCCAAAACCCTCAAAAGGACTGTCCCTCCTAGTTTGAGTAATCCGGTAATTGCGCTTGAAAATCTCTACATTGTAGAATTTAGCGTCCTCAGGATCAAAGGAGACCTTCTCAGACTGGAAGAGAACCCTTCCCCGAGCTCTGGAAGCACACTCGGAGAGGATCCTGCAAGCTGTATTGTTTAACTGGAACAGACCTCTGGGAGCATCCATAGAGGTCAGAACTCGATACACGAAGGAATCTCTGGGGCTCCAAAGGGGAAGATAGAGACCAGCCTCGAGTTGGTTCTTGGTGACAATGATTCGGGTCCTACTCAGATTGCTCTCCCTCAAGAGCTCTGGAGTGATAACAACTTCACTCCTCTGAGGAGAAGCCCATGAGATCTGGAGCCTGGAGTCCAGATGATACTTTCTTCGGAGAGTCCTCAAACAGTTCGGATCTTCATCCCTTTCAGAGGAAGCAGAAGTTCTGAAACAAAAACAACCACAAAACAAAGGAAAACTGAAACTTAGGTTTTCCCTTGGAGCAACTGTTCATGAACAGTGAAGGAATCGAGAAGAAATAGGGGTTTCTTTGAAATCAAAGAAATTACCAACGATCACAATGAACAAAACTAACCTTTTTGGCGCCATTGTTGTATGAAACCAAGCTTTTAGTGAATAAAAGTAAGGTGGAGAAGACGATGAACAGTGGAGCAAAGATTTTCGGCAGAGAAAATCTCTGAGGAAAGAGAATAAAAGGAAATAAAGGTCTTGGAAAGACCAAGGATTTTTTTTTTATATCCAACCTCTGAAAATGTGGGTTACTCAACCGGCGCTTCCAGTTATTCATTTATTTGGCGACGTGTCCAAATCCTGGAGCATAGGCTGGAGCACGTGTATGATGTCACCCTTCGACAAGATTTTCTTCCTAACTTACCCTCCGGGAAGTTAAAAAGAAAAGGAGAAAACAGTAGGTACCAGAAATCTGATGGACACGTGTCACCATCCTAAGGGCGGTATCAAGTTAGTGAATACACCGAAAGGTATGGGATAAACCCTAAAAGTCACTGACCGCACCCCACTCAAGGATGAGACGCGTGTAAAGTGCGACAGGCTAAAGCACGGGTAAGGTTGAGGGTACTACAGAGGCATTAAATGCCAAGTCAGAAAGAGGACTTAGGAAAAGCTTGAAGACTTAGATAGCGTCTCAAGACTTGGGAAAAGCTTGAAGAACTTAGTTAATCTTGAGTGTAGGTGAGGCTTGTAACCAAACTCATGATTAATGAAATACCAAGGATGTAAGCCTCCACCGTGAGGAAGAACCTTGTTAAAAAACATGCTTGTGTCTTGATTTTTTTACTTTCTTGCATTTACTTTGTACAAGAAAATTCTGAACTGAGTACTCTGTCGATGCTGGGTTCCAAAGACAATAGAACCCCGAATAATTCCCAGCCAGCCAAAGACAAACTAGGCCATTACAAGATCCCAATAACTGAACATAATAAACAGATCCTAATCCTTTCGATGGGTAATTCATTTCCAAGGCACATGAATAAAATTCATTTATGGTGGTCGACAATAATGAATCATGACCTACGGTAAAAATTCTATTAATGTCCTGGTTATATCTAATCATGTCTACAAGCATGAGACCGCAGTTGTTCTTCTTATTCTGAATAGTGACATGGAGATGCATTTTGACAAAATCAGGATCAGAAATGAGTTTAAACCAAGACCAGCAGACACACTTACATACATACGTAGATTTCGCTGGTACTCTCAAAAGTATGTCGAGGTAGATCTCTTCCTGGAGACTTGACATTGCTTTTCCTCTTTGGATTTCCTCAAGAGTGAGAGAATGAGAGATTAGGTTTAGGGTTTTTGTTTGTATAGCTGATCTCAAGAGAATATATAGTATTAGTATGTGTTCAATGCGACGTAATTTGAAAGTTTATTTGGGGGAAAGGACGAATACACGTGTTAGAGGCTTAGAGCATCCACAATTGGAAGTGTAAAATGATGATGTACTTACCCTTTAGAGTGCAGCAGTGGAAATGGTAAATTGTTAGGTACACCATTTCTGATGAACTAAATTGATAGATATACCATTTTGGTATAGCAATTGCTATATTTCATCACGCGGAGTTTAAGACTGGGTGCACTATTTTATCAAGAACATTTAATTTAGTTAACAATTTTCACTTTAACACCTTCCCCAAGTGCTAGGTCCTTAGTCACCATTTGAGGGAGGCGTTTTAAACACCACGAGCTGTTTGAAGAACACGCTATTTGACGTGAATCTAATTTTCGTTTTCAATCCAAATAGAAGTGGCGCCAAGGATGGGCGTTTGCCCCATGGGTTCGGATACCAATGGTTATCCGTCCCAGTTGAATAGGGTATTACCTGTATAAATGGGATGGATATGGGTACAGGGATTACCCGAAATTAAAAAGTGGAGATGGGGCGGGGATGGTAATCAAGGTCGATCCCCTACCCGCCCTATACTTATAATACTCTAGAGTTTTAGATTTTTTATGCTATAAAATTATATTTGAACCAATTATTTTATTCATTTATTTGTTTTAGGCAAATTTATAAACTTAAGATCTTAATATACATTGTTCTTTATTGTTTGGATCATTATATTTTTGGGTTTTGATGAGCGGCGGAGCCAGGAGTTTAATGTTGAAGGGGCCATTTAGAATTCAACTAATAAAAAAAATATTCCAAATATTTTTATACTAAGACCACATAATTAAATTGGGTAAAAACTTAATAAAATAAATGTTACTTTCAAAATTAAGAACAACATTCGTTAAAATATCAGAATAAAATTCGCCGCTCTTTTATATCTCGAAAATCATCTATAATTGAGTCTAAGCTAAATGTTGCTACAATTTTTTTTCAATATACACTAATAAAGAGTCGTTAAGATACTCATCCTCCATTTTGTTGCGAAGCCTGGTTTTGACGATGCGCATAGCAGAAATGATCTTTCTGTTGTTGCAGTAGAAACATGAAGTGTAAGCACAAGTACAAGCAATCTGTAAGTAAGAGGATAGGTTATTGACTGCCTAGTCTTTACCAACCAGTGACATACATCTGAAACAGTAGACAAATCTTCAAAATCTGGATGTTTAAGAACACTTTGCTCATAATGTTGCAATTCCAACTTCAAATTCAGTTTCTCATAATCAGTAAAGTCTTCAGGGTAAAATCTTTCCGCCAATTGGCAAATCTTATCAATTTTGAAAGACTCACGAGCTTCTCGAGGATCCAAATATGAACTAAGAATCAGTAGCTCCATCAAATTCTCAGTAAAACGATTGTTTATTTCAATCAATTGGGAATCGATTGCGGCATTAAAAATTTCAAAACGATAATATTGCTCCACTGTAAGGTTATTTTGCTGATGTCGAGCTCTCTCTCTTCTTGCAACGTAACTATCACTCATATCCGGCACATCGATGGATCGATTCTCACAAAATAATTTCACAGTATTAATCAGCTTGTCCCATCCATTATCCCGCAACTTTTGGAGAAGTGATTTCGTTGATGAAACACACTGCATAACATTCAAAATATCTTGGGAATGATTTTGCAGATTCTGGCAAAGAAATTCAGTGATCTCCATAATTGACTTCATGAGATGTAAAGTGAAAAAAAAATCGAAGCAAGTCATCGATTCATAAGCTGCATCAGCATCTCCTCGTTGCACATAAGTTGTTCCATCATCAATGATATTGATTAAAACTTCACTTGTAGGACTAAACACATTGATTAGACTTGTACCAGATTTGAAGTGAGAACTCCAACGTGTATCCCCATCACGTTTTAATGTGCCAATTTGATTAAGTCCTTTATCAGTTTCCAACTCATCAATAGAGATCAAATGTTCAATTTCAGCAGCTTTAGTTTTTCTAAGTTCATCATTCCGCTTGCAAGAAGCTCCAACAATGTTAACAATGGAAACAAGCTTATTAAAAAAGTTACGAATTGGAATTACCTCTCTTGATGCTGCTACTAATGCCAATTGTAATCGATGTGCTAAACAATGAACATAGTAAGCGTATGGGCAGTCTTTGGAAATTAAAGCCTACAATCCATTCCACTCACCTCGCATATTACTGGCGCCGTCATATCCTTGACCCCGAATGTTTTATCATCTAGATTATGATGAGATAATACTGAATATATTGCATTCTTTAATGTAACTGTTGTAGTGTCTGTTACATGAACACGACCAAAAAACCGTTCTTGCACAAGACTGTTTTTGTCTACGAATCTTAAAACGATAGACATTTGCTCCCTCTTTGACTCATCACGGGACTCGTCAACAATTATACAAAACTTTGCATCTCCAATTTCTTCGCGAATAGCCTTTTGTACTTTAGTTGATAATACATGCAAAATTTCTTTTTGAATTTGTGGGGATGTGTAAGTGGCATTTCCTAGAGCTTTAGCTAGTACTTCTGCAATCTTCTCATTATTATTTCCCAACAATTCTACCATCTCAAGAAAATTCCCACGATTACTTGATTTTTTTTTTCCAACATGGCCCCTTAATGCACAACCTTGCAAAGCAAGCCAACAGACTGACTGAACTGAAGTTTTAAGCAGCAAACGATTGTCAATAATTTGTTGAGAAGTGTACTTACTTAGAGAATGTGGTAGATGTTGAGTTTGATTCATCAAGGTGTAACATGATTTTTCAGCATTTCGACGAGATGAGTTAGGACCCGTTCTCATATGCTTCAATAAGGAACGTTCACTTCCAACTTTAACTTTCTTCCAGCTTCGGAAACCATTTATTATGAAAGCATTCTGCCCAAAACGATTAGATGGCTTTTGAAACAGAAAACATGGAAGGCATTAAGCTGCATCTTTTGCAGAAGAATATTCTAACCAACTAGGATATGATTCAAACCAGGAATAACAAACCAACCCTGCTATTTGGACCGCATCCTCCTACCGCACCATCAGACAGCCGCTGATGTGGCTTCCACCTGGACACATAACAAAGACCAAACCAACAATGTTGACTTTACCAAAACTGAATATTTATTCTCTCTGTACAGACTTGACGAATTTGTGATCGTGACTTAAGTCTCTCTCTACAACTTTCAAAAATTGGATTTCACAAATAACCATTTCGTGTTGAATTTTCTCTGTCTCTCTGATCATGATCACAAAACCCATTTCCTGTAGCCAAAAGATATGGATTTTCCCCTGTATAATTCGTAGAAAAATTGTATAGCCTGATAGCCAAGTAATGTTTGGTAATTGAATAAATGGCAAGGATTCCATCAAAATAGACTTGTACATATATAAGAAAGGATACATCTTTTAAACTGTACTTAATGCATTTTGGAGAGCAAGTTACATTCAATATCATATTGTCACAAAAAAAAGGCTTACAATTTGATCTCCAAAAAAGATGCAACAAAAATCACCACCAAAACAGCATTACAACTTCACTGCCATAGTACTTCACTGGCATAGAACTTCCACTACTCCATATTTTGCTGGTCGCAACGAACCCAGGAAGGTTGCTATTCCTGGTCGCAACGGTCCGCCGGCTGTTACGAAAGGTGGTGTAACAAAATTTCGAAACGGCTTTGTCCCCGTTGCGATTTTTGGGCTGCAACGGAAATTGCAACGGTTTGAGGCCCGTTACAGCCCATTTTGGATGCAACGCTATCTGAACCGTTGCGAAATTTTTTACTGAAGTCAAAAAAATGACCAGGTCAAAGAAGACCGACCTTTGACCTTGTCAGTCTTTGACCTGGTCAAAACAAGGTCAGTCAGACTTTGACCTGGTCAATACAAGGTCAGTCAGACTTTGACCTGGTGCTTCTCCAAACTAATATTAATTGATTCTCCACACAGAAATACTTAGAATCATTCTTACAAGTACAAGTTGAATATATAGATAAAAGTCCTTACAATGTGATAGATACACCTTAGATTTTAATCAAGGGAATCATACAAAAAATTACAAAGTGTTTATGTGAAAAGGAACTCTTACATGTAATTCAACTTTTCCTACTTTGTAGATTCCAGTAATGCATCTTCTGAAGGACTGCAATCATTGGTCGCAACAAACCCAAGTACACCATAAAGAGCAATGCAAGTTTTCGCCTAACTGAAGGACTGTAATCATTTTACAGATAGGGATAAACTTACATCAAGATCTAGTGTATGATTTGGAATGGAGGCATCTGCATATTTGGAAAATAGAGTATTGAGTAACAAAGAATGATATTGATAGATGCATTAAACCTACAAGACATTTCAGACAATATTGGAGACAGGAATAAGATGGTAATGTAAACAAAATACAATATTGGATATCAATGGCGATCCTGCAACACAAAGATAACAGTCATTTATATAATCTCGGCAAAGGTTGCACCCTGGACCTTCCACCACATTATACCACCTGCATAATGAACACTAGTTATAAAAATTCTGAAATAACAGTACTTTGACAAACTGATGGTATTATAGAACTACCAATATACATAACTGAGAAGTGACTGCTAGAGAATGGAATGAAATTACCTTTTTCGCGGGGAGGCAATCTAGATCATGTCCAACCTTGCAAGGAAACCCAACCAAAAGTGGAACATCATGTCCAACCTTGCAAGGAAAACCCACTGTTGACCATTAGGGCATCATTACAAACATGTAAAACAAGTGGATGTTTGCCCAAGCAATGCATCCAAGTCCAACATCACTTAAACCTTTTCATGTGCGTAGTCAGAATCATAGCTCAGGGTCACCCAAACCAGACCTGGGCTAAACAACTATTTAACTTCTTACTACAAACATTATTTATGCAACACACAAATATGCAATGTCTAGAACTTGCACAGGGCAGGAAGCTTACAAAGAGAGGGATGAAAGATATCCAGAAATATGTATGCCAACCTGCACATAAACAGAAACACGAGTTACAAATTTACAAATTTAATCCCAATGAGCAAAACATGATACAGATGATAAAATGTACTATTGGATGAGACTATTATTTTCTTACGCACTAAAATATCAATCACCAAAATTGTGATCAGAAGAGAGTTTAATGAAATTGAAGACCTGCTAACCAATCCGATGTTAATTGAATCCCAGATATTTTAATTAGGTCAAAGCTGAAGTGACCAAACAACCATTTTCCAACAAAGGATTTAATAGATAGCTCACTACACTAACCAATGTCAAAATAATTGACTAGACTAACTAGGGACCCTTATCTCAGGCAGTCCCAACTACCTTGAAAGACTGAAGTGTATTAAGTCGTGATCATTCTTGTTTCTCATATATCCTGACTCAAGTATATCTAACAAGCGCAGAATCATACCGTTTGAAGTTGGTTCTTGCTCTCTGGTTGAATGCAGGATAATAGTCCCACAAAGTATGGTAACAAATCCACATATCTCAGAAGATATGCTGCTTGCACCCTGACCAGACCAATCCTGCACATAACATAGATGGTAACGAACGAGATTTAAGCCACTGCTTGCGACGATAGTCAGTGTGGTAAATGATACTACATAATAGACTGGAGAAACTATTGCCGTGTTGAAGGTATCCAATGCCTGAACAAGGGATGCAACAGGAATCAGACAACTTACACGAAGTTTCTACTCTTGAAATGTGAGAAACAGTCAAAGCTACCAAAGTAAAACATTTCTCTGTGAAACAAATTCTGAAAATAAAGTATGCTTTCCGAACGATGTGCAATAGAAATCCTCATTAAAAATATGTATTGTCAAACATTTCAAGTAAGGTGCCACTCAAAATACTGAAAACCCAGAGACACACTCACACGTCATAGGATGCCCCGAAAGAAAGAAGTCGATATATATTCGGTAGTCTATACACTGAAATGGTGTAGTCATTGATTGTAATATAGTTATAAATAATATTTTGCCATTGACATTTAACAGCTGAACAAGAAAAACATCCGTACAGCTATTCTCCATATCATTGGTGATGGCTTACTAAAAATAGACATATTAAGCTTCCACTAGATGCAAATAAACCATTTATGATGATTGGTATAACTGTATAAACTAATTGGTTCTACCTTGTTCAAGTAATTTAACTGTGTAATGACACATATGACTGCAACTGTAAAGAAAAACCAGGTCTAAGGATATGAGAGCTGACTTATCCCCTCAAGTGAGAGCTTTATTGCAATACCAATGGCTTTTATGCTCATGCCCTGCATTTATCAACATGCAAGATCAAAAACCCAAACTAGCAAACTAGCAACTCAACAATCACTGTAACCATAACAAGGAACAAGAATATTACCGTCATTGAACCCACGAAAGAGCAAATGCCCACGTAAACAAGAACATTTGTCTGCCCATAACGAGGTTCAAAGTACAAAATAAGAGCTAAAACTATAGATACAATAGCTCCTGCATAAAACAGAAATGCTGCAAAAGCATGTGTAGAATAAAGTATCAGTGCAAATGTGAATCGAGGATACAGAATAGGCAATACGCATAAGTCTTAAAAGAAAAGGTACCAGGTTGAACTGCCAGACTCCAAATTTCTTCTACAGAGCTTGGGGTATGTTCCTGAGGTGCATGGATCACAATCACAACCGAACCAACGATGCAAGACACGCATCCAAGAACTCCCATTTTCTTAAGACGCTCAGCTTTATCCTCAAACATCAAAATTTCTGCACAACACCAATAACCTCAAATTTCGAATCAGACGAAACCCTAAATCCCCAAAATGGATCTGAACAGGAAAAAAAAAAAAGTAAACTCAAAGAAAAATGGAAATCAAAACATAACTTTAATACCCTAATAAAGAAAGAACAGATAAACTCACAGATTTGGTCCAAATATAAATCCCTGATTGTTTCTTCACCGATGACCAAAACCAGAAGGGTTTGGTATTGATGTTGACGATTGCGATTGCGATTGCGATGATAAAAACCACCACTTCTCTTCGATTAGCAGCACAATACAAAACGAACACCACTTCTATTATCGTATTCTCTCAGATTTGAACCCTAAAACTTCTCAGATTTGAACCCTAAACTACTCAGATGATGAAAACCTGAATCTAGGGTTTGCTTCTTCTCCGACGACCATAACTTGAAGGGTATTAGTTGATGATAACGATGGATGGTGGTGGTGGTGGTTGTAGAGAGGGGGAAGACGATTGATGGTGGTGGTGGTTGTGAGTTCAGAGCTTCGAGAGAGAAGAAAACGAATGAAAATGAGTGAATGAAATGTAAAGAAGGATAAGGCAGGTTTAGGTAAGATAACCACACGCACACTCCACACGCACACTCCATAAAGTGTCCTAAAGTGTAATGCGCCACACGAACACTCCACACACGTGAAAATTTTCTGTTGCGAAATTGAAACATAATCTAAACCGTTGCGTCAATCCGCAACTAAATCTCTACCGTTGCATCAAATCCGCAACGGTTCTGGGTATGTTGCGATTCGCAACTGCAGCAAAACCGTTGCGAATTTCAGTTGCGGATCACAGAATATGGTGTAGTGTTCATTGGCATCATTACAACTTCACTGTAATAGAACGTAATGCATTTGGTTCAAAAAAATACCATACAGACTCTATTCATTGTTCAAAACAGCACCATACAAACATCACCATTCATTTGCAGCTACACACTTTCCTTTCCTCGGTTCATTTTTTTTCCCCAACTTTTTGATTTGAGAATTCTATATCAATTTCCACTACATCACAAAACATTTTTCCAACTAATTCAGTTTGAAACTCTTTAAATTTTGGTTGAGGTGTAAACTTCTTGAATTTGTTTTTCAAGTTTAAAAGGAGTCACAAGACCAATACTCTTTAAAAATGAATCAGCATCCGCCTCAAGTTCCTTTTCCATTTTAGCTTTCAAGGCAATTTCATACTGTTCCACAAATAGTTTCAAAGAGGTTTTTGAGTGAACAAAACCACCAAAGAAAGCATTCATGCTTTCACTTCTTTGAGTTGATGACATTCCTGCCCAAAACACGTTATTAATATAACATGGTATCCATCTCTTCCTTTCTGTATATAATCCATCTAACCATTCACAATCAAATAAATCAAGCTTTGTAAGCATCTTACCCCAAAGACTAACAAACTCTTCCGGATATTGTGCATCATACACCGCCTTTTTCATATCATAACTAATCTTCTTGTACTCAGTGTATTTTCCAAACTTTTCAGGAATTTTCTTCATTACATGCCATATGCACCATCTATGTCGTGCAAGGGGAAATACTACTCCAATTGCATTTTGCATTGCTTTATCTTGGTATGTAATAATTGCATTAGGAGGAACTTCATTCATACATTTCAACCATGTTGTAAATAACCACACAAAAGATTCCTCCTTTTCATTTGCGAGCAACCCACATCCAAACAAAATCGAGTGCCCATGGTGATTCACCCCAACAAAAGGGGCAAAGGGCATATCATAAGTGTTCGTCAAGTATGTCATGTCGAACGTTACAACTTCACCAAATTCCTTATAAGCTTCTCTACTTCTTCCATGGACCCAAAATACATTCTTCAAGTGTTTTTCACCATCCACTTCAACATCAAAGTAGAAATTTGGATCTTCACTAACCATGTCAGCAAAATATTTCATAACTGCAGGAGCATCCTCTTGACCAAGTCTTTTACGTCGCACTTCTTCGATGTAATTTCTACAATCTTTCTGAGAACAAGTCATATCTTCATGATTACCACCAACACCTTGGACCAATGCACCATATATCTTATTCGTCTTTATACCTGCTTCATCCATAACACAGACTTGTTGTTTTTGATGTGCAGTCATATGACGATTACGAGCGAAAAATCTGTTTTGGCTTGGGCTTGTAAAATGATTATGTTCCGGTACGAATGAGCTAATCTCCCATACATCACTCATTGTAACTAAGCGTGCAGTCACCTTAGCTAGGCACCCACACTTCATACTCTTACCAGTCTTCAGTGGGTTTTTATTAGTAGGTTTTGGAAAACCTGCACAAGCACAACAGTATGTTACTGACCTAACGATTCCATTTGTATTCTTCTTCGATGTTCGTTTCTTTGGTGGAAAACCTTTCACTTTTGCATGATCCAGGTAACAATTCCATATTTCTTCAGGATTGTTGAATATGGCCCCAATTTCAAACTTAACTTCACCATTTGCAGCAGATTTCTTAGGAGTTGAAAACTACTCCATTCCTGCCATAACCATACCATAATGTTTTCTCGTTCGTTATACACTAATAATAGAAATTTCAGCTCAAATATACAGGGAAAATTGATAGCATTTACTGAACCCAAAGAAAACAAAACAAAAAAAAACTAAACACAAAACCCAATATCTGATTTAATGCTTATAAATCTTATATAAATTAACAACCAAAACGAAATTATATACTAACTCAATTGCCATCTACATAAGTAATAGAGAAAACAATTGCAAACAGACATAAAATCAAATTACGATTTCAAACCCACCTAAATATATGCAATGTCGTGGTCACATGAGACAACAGGATCAAAAGCTAGTGTTAAATGTAATAAGGGTAGTAATACTTCACAAATTTCGGGTATCAGATCCAATTTTCGCGTATCAGATATAGATCTGGATCTGGATTTAGGGCATGTACTGTAGTTAAAAGGGGAAGAAAAGAAACGAGAGAGAAGATAAGGGAGAGAGAGACGAGCAACTTAAGGGTTTTTTCTTTGGTATTAATAATAATATTTTTATAAAGTCAGCTTTTGACCAATTAGTCCACCTAGATGCCACTTAGGCTGCTGTCCAGTGCTGCGGGCTTATTTGGTGTCCAAAGATCATTTTCGATAACAAAAACCGCGTGGATGAACATCTTCTCCGCCACCACCAGACTTAGGGTATTCTGATCTTTTTGGTTGGTATGGACCAACAGTAATATATGCTCGCCTAATTTTATCATGCAAATCAACACGATAGTCCCAAATTTGTGGGCGTAATCCGGGGTCACGTTCGAACTTGGAACTATCAAATTCATTGATTTGAACTCTTGGAGACTTTGATGACTTATCTTTTGAAACCGAGACAATAGCATTTGCGGCTGCCAATGATGAATTTACTACTGGGGTTTTGCCTCTTAAAGAATCCGTATATTTTAGATTGACTCTTCGTCTGCAATCAGATTCCCAAACTTAGAATATTAACATGGTTTTGATGCATCATTCAACAAGACTACACTTGTAGTAATATTACATTACAGTCAATAATTAAGAAATTAGTGGAAGATTACACACCTTAGGTGCAACGGTTGGTGGTGGTAGACCTGGTGGTGGTGGTGAAGCAGTGGGATTTGTTACTGGTGGTGCGTTAGTACTTCCAGTATCATCTTCCATGGGTATTACACTATTACAGGGAGGTAGTCAAATGAGAATTATATGGATTTTTATAGACTTTTTGTTTCAGTGACTTTCAGAGATTCTCTGGAAATCTAGAGACTTCAAGTGACTCCTTGACAATATTTTAGTGACTTGTAGATACAAATTTTAAGGACTTTTTGGGATTTCAAGAAACAAAAAAAATAATAGAACACCTTATTAAATTCAAAGTATTTACCAATTTTGCAAATAATACAGAGATTTCTTCTCTTATTATGTAAGGTACTAAGGTACAATCATTTAACGAAAATGTATTAATTCACGCCTGTCTAATAGAAATTTGAATTATTTTTTTAAGTTAAAAATTAAACTGAGTCGAACATAACCGTTATATGGGTTTTATCAATAATTTGTATGTATGCATCTATTTCGAAAATAAATAATAGTATGCGTTACTTACTTGGCTATGGCTATCACTTCTTTTTATAATTAATCCTTAAATAAAATTAAAATACAAGTCTCTCAAAATATCACCTATTTTGGAGAGACTTTGTTCAAGATTTTTATGATATATTTTACCTTAAAAGTCTCTACAAATCTCTCACAAGCACAAATCATTGATTTAAATTCCAAATCCAATAACAGAGAATTGTATAGACTTTAGGAAGTCACAATTCAATAACAGAGACTTGATTTTGAAAATCTCTAAAACTCCTTACAATTCCTAATTCACTAACCCCCTGTTAATAATGGTTGCACAAATGCTCTATACCCATGTTAATAGCAAAAAAAGAATCAAATCAATCAGATCTAAGTTAAGACAACAAAAGCTTGAGATTGAAACAGTAATTTACTAATTAAAATTACAATCTGAGAAGGCGAGTTTTAACAAATCATACCTCGCCTTGTGTTTGAGCATTTTCTACAGAGAGCGCAACCCTTTCTTCTACTAGATTCTCCATTCGAATTGAGTTAGCTTGCCTTCCTTAGATGCTCGTTATATTTAAGGATCAAAATTTTATTTTGACTTTTAATTGATGTATTTAAGAAGAGATCTCCGAGTAGATTCAAATAGTCTCCATCAAATTCTACACAACTTCTAGCTAAAATGAAGTCAGAACCTTCAATAGCTTTTGCATGTCTTTCACCAGTGGAAAGTCCAGTTATGTCTGGCATGTGTAAATGCTTACTCATAATAACAGCTTCATGGAATTGATACGCAACAGACGAAGGAAAAGAAATCCATTTCGGTACTTGTGCAAAATCCTGAGGGGTTAGTCGGCGATTGCTAGTTGATTCTTTGTATACTGACGGAGGTCCAATGTATGCAAGCATCGAGATGGAATACACACTGAAAAACGCAGTAGGAATGTTAAGTTTGGCTCCTGTAGCAATCAATACCAGTCCTGTTTAGCTCTAGACACACACAAGCGCACACACAGATGAGTATAAAGCAAGCACACACAACAACCACAGAAGAATAAAGAAGAAGCAAACCACAACACAGAGATTTATAGTGGTTCGGCAATGCCTACTCCACTTGACTATGATGAACCTTTCACTATGGAAATCTGAAGAACAATTACAAGAACCACACGGTATAGTCCCTTGCTGTTTTCTCTTGTCTCACAACCCTTACAAGAACAAGTCTCAACGTTATGTAACCGTATGACTAGAAGAAAACCTATATGTCTCTCCACCTCTATGTCTGTGTATTAGACTTAATAGACTACCACCTATTTATAACCTTCAATACTTGGATGTCAAGTATACTCGATGTCCAAATCCTAGACGGTTTCCTAACTTCACAATTTCCTTATTCTAACCCAAGTCGGTTTACTTGGTTACCTAGAATAGGACTCTTGCAAGCTTCCTTGTATTAGTGAAAGACTTGCTCAACAAATATTACAATTCTCCACCTTTGTTGACAATCTTTCACTCTCCACATTGTTCTTCACTTCACGTACTTCATCGTCACCACATTGCACCTTTCGGTGCCTACACTGGTAGTGTTGATCAAGTTCAAACAATGTTCGAACTTACTAACCAGTACTACCTTCGTGAGCATGTCTGAAGGATTATCCTTTGTGTGAATCTTCAGGACTGAAAACTCTCCACCCTCTACGGTATCTCAGGCAAAATGATACCTCACATTGATGTGCCTTGCTCTTCCATGAAAGTCTTCATGCTTCATCAAGTCTATAGCACTCTGACTGTCACTATACACATCTATGCATTCCTTTTTGACTCCAAAAACTCCAATCAAGCCTTTAAGCCAAGTAGCTTCCTTCATGGCCTCATTTACTGCAATTAGCTCAGCCTCCGTTGTTGATTGAGATACAACTGATTGCAATGACGACCTCCAGCTTATTGGACCACTAGCCAACGTAAACACATATCCTGTTGTTGATCTAAACCGATCTACATCACCCGCATAATCCGAATCCACACGCCCACTAACTTGTGGTTCTTTACCAACCTCTCGTTGATAAACTAACCCAACATCAAGCGTGCCCTTTAGATACCTCAGTATCCCCTTCACAGCTTGCCAATGTTGTCTTCCTGGATTTGCCATAAATCTACTGACAACTCCAACAGCTTGTGCAATGTCTGGTCGAGTACAAACCATTGCATACATCAAGCTACCAACTGCACTCGCATATGGAACACGAGTCATGTACTCCTCATCAGCTTCAGTACTTGGTTTCATCTTCATGGACAACTTCAAATGACCACCCAATGTAGACTCATAGGCTTTGAATCTTGCATTCCAAACCTCTCCACAATCTTCTCCAGATATTGTCTCTGTGTGAGACACAATCTACCCATCTTTCTGTCTCTTTGAATTTCCATTCCAAGTTTCTTCTTAGCCGCACCCAAATCCTTCATCTCAAATTCCATACTAAGTTGAGCCTTCAACTTATCTATATGCACCATGCTTTTCGCAGAAATGAGCATATCATCCACGTATAGAAGTAGAAATATTAAGGAATCATCATGAAGCTTCTTTGTATACACACAACTATCATGAAGACTGTGTGTAAACCCTTGCTTCTTCATGAATGTATCAAATCTCTTATACCATTGTCTGGGTGATTGATTAAGCCTATACTATGACTTCTTCAATTTGCATACATAATCTTCTTTACCTGCAACAACATAACCTTCGGGCTGTGACATATAAATGTGCTCCTCCAAGGTACCATGTAAGAACGCTGTCTTGACATCAAGTTGCTCTAACTCTAAGTCATAGGATCCTACTATAGCTAACAAGGTACGGATCGAAGTGTGCCTCACAACCGGAGAGTAAATTTCGCTGTAATCAACACCTTCCCTCTGTGCATAACCCTTAGCTACTAAACGCGCCTTAAACCGTATGCTATTTGTACAGGAGTTGCTTTCTTCTTCACAAATACCCATTTGCAACCAATGGCTTTGCTACCCTCAGGAAACTTAACTAGTTCCAAAGTACCATTCTTGTGTAGAGAATCAATCTCATCATCTGTAGCTCCTTGCCACTTTACAAAGTTGGAATCTTTCATCGCCTCTTGAAAAATGCTAGGTTCATCACCACTAACCATGAATGCAAATGCTGTATAATCTTTCATCCAAACAGGTGGTCTCCTGTTTCGTGAATCTTTATCATTCACTAAGGAATCTTCTTCTTGTTGTTGCTGAGATTCATCATTCTGAATCTCTACCTCATTTGTATCTTCTTCAAATACAGAATCATGTTTAGGGATTTCTCTTTCCTCCACAGCCTCACCACTCCCTACCTCCACCCGAGTTACATTTTCTTTGTTAGGGTGTAACAAAGACTTCTCATCAAACGTAACATCTCTGCTAATAACAACCTTGTGGGTTTCTTCACACCACAACTTGTAACCCTTGACTCCTTCAACAACACAAATGAAAATTGCCTTCTTTGCTCTTGGATATAACTTACTCTCTCTGACGTGATAGTAAGCTGGACAACCAAAAACCTTAATAGAATCATAGTTAGCAGGTTTGCCAGTCCACACCTCAATAGGTGTCTTTAACTCAATAATAGTTGATGGTGACTTGTTAATTAGATAGCACGCCGTACTTACTGCCTCAGCCCAAAATTCTTTACTCAACTTAGCATTGGATAACATGCACCGTGCTCTCTCCATAAGGGTACAATTCATTCGCTCCGCTACCCCATTCTGTTGAGGTGTTTTTCTCACAGTCCAGTGTCTGACTATGCCTGCACTCTGACAATACTCCTTCAATGGGTCGTTCTTGTATTCCCCACCATTATTCGACCTAAGTCGCTTTACCTTCTTGCCAGTCTGGGTCTCTATCATAGTCTTCCACACCTTAAACTTCTCGATAACTTCATCCTTCGAGTACTTCATAGCATACAACCACACTCTCCTTGAGAAATCATCGATAAGTGACAAAGTACCTCCTTCCTCCTTTGGATATCTCCTTAGAAGGACCCCATACATCAGTATGAACATACTCCAGTATACCTTTAGTACAATGGATTGCCTTACCAAACTTCACCCTATGCTTCTTTCCATAAACACAATGTTCACAGAACTCAAGTTTGGCCTTCTTCAACTTGTCAAGCACACCTTGCTTGCACAACACCTCTAGTCATTCTCACTGATATGCCCCAGTCGCATGTGCCAGAGTCTTGAAATACTAGAGTCTCCATCATTCTCAATTCCCGCATAAGCTCCACCCACCACTGTATCACCACACAAGAGATACAAATTTCTTTGTCTCTTAGCTTGAATCACCATCTTCGAGTCTGACTTCATCACCTTTGTGAATCCACCTTCCATTACAATCTTGTAACCTTTGGATTCCAAAGTACCAACGATATCAAATTCTTCTTCAACTCTGGAATATGCCCCACCTCAGATAAGGTATGTACCTTTCCTTCATGATTCCTGATTAGTATTGTTCCTATCCCAACTACACCACAAGCGTAATTATTACCTAGTAGCACAGTACCACCTCCTATAGATTCATAAGAAGTAAACCAGTCCCTGTGAGGACTCATATGATATGAACAAGCTGAATCAAATATCCACACGTCATTATGCTCACTACAAGTAACTGTTAGCACATCTCCAGTATCAGAACTATCTTCAGATATTGCTGCTTGTGAACTTGAATCACGATTCTCCTTAGCCTTAAGCTTTGGACAATCTTTCTTCAGTGTCCAGGTTTGTGACACCAATGACAATCAGACTTCCCTTTGGTTTTTCCCTTATACTTGGTCTTCTTAGAACCAGGTCTCTTCCCATTGTTTACATACAATCCAACCGCTTGATTACTTTCTATAGCATCCTTCTTACGAAACTCATCACTTAACAAGACATCAATTACGTCGTCTAACTTGATAGTATCTTTCGATGCTAATGTACTTTGAATCAACGTATCATATGTATCAGGAAACGAACACAGTAGTGTCATAGTTTGGTCTTCGTCTTTAACAACTTCTCCTACATTGGTTAAGTCAGTCATCAACTTATTAAATTTGTTGATATGTTCGTTAATAGACGTACCTTCCTTGAATCGAAAACGATACATCTGTTTCTTTCGAAACAGCCTACTTGTGAGAGACTTCGTCATGTACAAACTTTCCAACTTCGTCCACAAAGACTTTGCAGACTTCTCAGACATAACATTGTACGTGACCTCCTTGGACAAACACGAACGAATTGCATCACAAGCCTGCAAATCATATTCTTCCCATTCATCATCATCCATATCCTTTGGCTTAACATCATTCAAAGCTTTATGCAAACCTTGCCGGATCAATGCATCTTTTACTTGCACTTGCCAAAGACCAAAATCTGTTCTTCCATTAAACTTATCCACATCAACCCTAATAGTTGCATACTTTGATGTTGGTACCTTCGCTGGCTTCACTGGAATATTAGCTTCCCCTTCTCCCATCTCTCACAGTTCCACTTCTTTGATCTCAGAGTTAACAGAACAAGGCTCTGATACCAATTGTAGCAATCAATACCAGTCATGTTTAGCTCTAGACACACACAAGCGCACACACAGATGAGTATAAAGCAAGCACACACAACAACCACCGAAAAATAAAGAAGAAGCAAACCACAACACAGAGATTTATAGTGGTTCAACAATGCCTACTCCACTTGACGATGATGAACCTTTCACTATGGAAATCTGAAGAACAATTACAAGAACCACACGGTATAGTCCCTTGTTGTTTTCTCTTGTCTCACAACCCTTACAAGAACAAGTCTCAACGTTGTGTAACCTTATGACTAGAAGAAAACCTATATGTCTCTCCACCTCTATGTCTGTGTATTAGACTCAATAGACTACCACCTATTTATAACCTTCAATACTTGGATGTCAAGTATACTCGATGTCCAAATCCTAGACGGTTTCCTAACTTCACAATTTCCTTATTTTAACCCAAGTCGGTTTACTTGGTTACCTAGAATAGGACTCTTGCAATCTTCCTTGTATTAGTGAAAGACTTGCTCAACAAATATTACAGCTCCGACGTTCGGTATCCAGCAGTTGATAAGATCGAATATTATCAAATCTGGTTTGATCTGGTTCAAAAGCAGTTCCACTGGCGCTTGTAGTTCATCGTACGCTTTCTTAAGATACTGCATCTGTTCTTCATCTTTCAAATCAACAGTTGCTTCACAACCTGCAGGTAACTTATCAACCGAAGGCAAAACAATCGACATGAGATCGATAAGGCTCTTCAAACTTGGTGGATGTATTGGTGGTAATCTTCCGATAATACTTGGGGTGGATATGAATGAAATTTTGATACCACCCTGTGAAGCAAAACTCTTTGATAACTCTAGAAATGGTATAACATGACCAAATGCTAACCATGGAAACAGCACTATATGGTAGTCATTCTCTTGATTCTCCATCGGAAACTGCAGGTATGATTTTGGTGCTTGTTTGCATAATGGAATATGATTCTTATAACATCGTTTTTCCCTATTGTTGGTAAAATCCGATTCTAGTTCACCCATTCTAATTCTGGTAGGTGAAGCTGGCTGTTCCTTTGTTATCATATCACTACGCCACAGGGGCCTGTTTGTAACGCTTATAGACGTTGCGCAGAATTAAAGCAACGTCTATTAGCGTTGCAAATACGGCGTTACAAATTTTTCGTGACGTCTATTAACATTGCTCTAATTAATTAAAGCAACGGAAGTAACGTTGCATCTTCCGTTGCACTTTTTTATTTAAAGCAACGTAAGTAACGTTGCAGAATTTATTTAGAGCAACGTTTTCTGTAATTTAGGCAACGCCTATAAACGTTGCGGATTTTTTAATTAAAATTAAAAAAAAATAAAATTACAAAATTAATAAATTATGTATTTAAATTAAAAAAATGTATTACAAATTTATACAAATACAAATACAAATACAAATACACATGTGGTGCGATAATGAGACAACCAAATTATAAGGTCAGAAAAGCAACTTTGCAACAAAATGTTAAAGACACATCAATTCTGGTCACCCAAAACCACATTCCATAAACGTATGAGTAAGTAGGTTTAGAGGAAAAGATATCACTCACTGCATCTCCCTGCAACATCCAAAAACCTGTCCCGAAAGCAAGCCCTCATCTGTGCCTCTCTCAGTTACCACAGAGGGGATGACCAAGTCCTGAAAGCAAATACATAAGCATCAGAAATTCTAGAGTTAGATAGAACTGATATGCATGAGAATATACATGTTGTTTGAGGCACTGCCTCAGATGCTTAGCATCGTAGATTTATTAACAGAAACTAGTCGTAGCAAAGTATCAGTAGACAAGGAGGCGATTCTATAAATCATTAAAGACATTTCTCTTTGGAAACAAGTTACGAATCTTGAGACTATAAGGAAGAAAAACAAGAGTGTCCACGTACCCATGAACCCAGATGGGTAAGTCTTGTCTGTTCGCACTTTCCCATCAACAAGAATGTGCCTTTGCATCAAAATAGCAATAACTTCACGGTAGGTAAGGGCATACTTCAATCTGTTTCGCAGGATAAGAATCAAGGGAAGGCATTCCCTTTGTGTGCAATACGGAAAACCTGTCAAGGAACAAGGATACGTATGTCGTTAATTAAGATGCTAGATAAACAGGAACATATCACTGTAAACAAAATAAGTTCATCGCAGGAAAACGATAACGAAATAAGTTCATGCTCTATATTAAAGTAAACTAAGTAATAAGAAAGTCAGATATGTATATGGAAGTTACTGGTTCTTCCCCAGCTATAGCACTGAGATCTCCAAAAGGATGCATGACCTCTAAGGAATCGATCCTGCAATGTGGTAAATATTTACCAAATCGCGATGCTTTGCTGAGTCTTCCATGAACCATTTAAAGAAGCTGTAATCATAAAAGCATGCAAAGAAACTCAGGACAAGAAGATTTCTTCAAAGAAAGGCAAGGATAGTAAATGTTTACAGATTCACACAAGTAACAAAGAAGAAGGTACTCCAATAAGGATTGTCTCAGAACTTTCATAACCCATATGAATGAGTAAGTTGGATGACAAGTTATTATACTGGAAAAAACCATAATATGCAACAAATCTGTAAAGCCTATTGACAAGCCAACAAACCTAGGCATGTCGGTATGTGACTGCGTGCCCCCATTTTCGGCAAAAGCCTTAATGCCCTTCTTCTTCACCTGATTTCAGTGCCACTTTCGCTGGAGATACCTTCGCGGGTGAACCTGAATGTCTTTGAGAGCCAAAGGTTATCGAAGTACGGATTTTCATGCATGTCCTGCAAACAGGCAACATATTGAATTCAGTATAGTAAAGTCATAAACTGAAGAGCAACGTTGCATGAAATGATCAAAAGTATTACAAAATATAGGAGTTGCACCTGTTCAAACCCCAAACTAAGGGATGGACATATAGATAAAACTCACCAATTGAATCGTGTACCCGGATTTCGCATCTCCGTGATACATTACATCCACACATTTTAGATACTTGAATACCTGCATTACATAACGGGTAGCAGTACATGTGAATTTCAAGCATTTTATGGATTAGGATGTCAGACGTAGACAGCCACAGCTAACACACAAAATCTGAACCAAGAAGCCGACTCTGAGA